>JAJKFJ010021523.1:0-223536 GCA_027382625.1 Tetmemena sp. SeJ-2015
GTCATAGTTAGTATAGATAAGACAATAAAGTTACAATAAATTTGTAAATTTAGGCTCGTAGACTTGAATTGAAGCGTTCTCCTTATTCTTGGTTTTCTTTATTCCAAAGAAAGTATCCAGGGTGGAATTCGGATTTACCTTTGAGAAATCTGGTGCAGGTGAAGCCCTATACTTGCTAAGCTAAGAGGGCATGTCATTGAATTTCACGAATCTTTCTTCGCTCAAATGGTGGCCTGTAGTTATCTCCGGCCTTTTTATCTGCTTCTAAAATTAGATCGGAGCAATTACATGCTTCTTCAATTTAGAATAGGCATCCAAGAAAGATAAATCTCTTTGCACAGGTCTCATGCCTTCCATCTTCATAGCAGAGTTTCCATGCTTCAGAAATTGCTAGCGAGTAATTTCTTCTCTCAATTTATTTGTCCCCTTGAGCAGAGTACTTGAATAAGACTGAGGATTCTTCGAGCTAGAGATGTCCCCTATCAAGTTGACTCCAGAATTTCCTTTGAGAGCGTTTCTATCCTACACAGGCTAATTTTACTGTTGCGTTATAAAGCTATTGGAATTGAGATCCTCAACCACAGAGTGAAGATTTGGAGTGGTGGATTAAAAGTCAGCTTGAAGTATTGAACTTGAAGCCTGTTGCGCTAGATTCAGGACTGACAGATTTTAGCCAGTGGCTGATAGATTCTGCTTTGTTAAAGAAATTAAGGATTGGAGCTTAGAGTTCTTGACATCTTACTTTATTCTGCTATCGAAGTGCTTGAAAAACTATCTCGATTAGAATGAGCACTCTCTAAATTTGGAAGTTAGATTATTAAAGTGAGGAATGAAATTTATCACTTACACATTCTTTTGCATACAGTAGGGTTTTACCTCAACGGGCTATTTGGGTACGACTAGGCTTTCATGAGCGAATGAGATTTTGCCCTTCATTTTTCTCAACCACATTATAGTGGACGTTATACATCCCATCGTTGAGAGGCACTGTAGGCTAACTTAACTAGACAAAATCTTCAGTAAAGTAATTATTTCTAGTTGCGACCTACCTTGTAAATGAGCTGCTTTTCTCTTGGAACTGATTTAAAAACTGACATCATCATCTTCTCTCGAGCCTTACGAGACTTCCTTCCCTTGCTTTATTGCAAAGTCTCTTGTAATTCCTTTTCCCCAAATTAGTCAATCTATAAATGATGATCAGCATCTTTATCCTCTAAATAAGAAATTGTTCTTACTTTAAGCTGCTCAAGGATGGTGTCTTTGAAAATTTTCTAATCCAAATCAGAAGCTCTAATTCCCAGGGAATAGCCATTCCTCTCTTTCTCAAGTTCTTCTTCCTCAGCAATCAACAATATTATAAAAATTTAAAAGTAAAGCTAGTTTTTTATGAATGGAGTTTCCCTTGATGTAGTTTGCAATTTATGATGCGGCATGATTTTCCTTTTTTTAACTTACAGAAAATAAATCAATATTAAATTCAATTGCTTTTTGAATTAAAAATATTTGATTTCCCCTCAAAAACATGGGATGTCAAATTTTTTTTATTTTAAAAATTGTTTATTTTAATAAGAAATTTTATTAATAAAGTTGGAAAAAAAAAAATGAAAATTAAATTTAAAATTTCCTTTTTATTTTTAATATTATAATTGAGAACATTTTATTAGTGTGTAAATTTACACTCCCTTAATAAGTTATAAGCAATTACTAATCAAACAATTTCATTAATAATTTAGAAGTCCTCTCGACGGAGAGGGGACAAAAATTCGGTCCAACCTCTCAGTTAAGAGATGGATAAGCTTTCTAATCTGGTTTCAACTTGCTCGAAATGTAGCGAGCAAGCATAAAACAAGACCGAATTAGCTCTACCAGCCATTTGTATGTATAGTTGATTTTTGGGTTGGGTGTAGCATAACCATCTTCACATTCCGGTCATAAGATAGCTTTTACTCCCTGAAAAGGACGATAAAAGTTAAAGAGACTATTCTATTTTAAGTGAGAGTGTCCCTAAAAGTTTATGGTTACTGCTGCTGCTTTATCATAGATTAATTACTGGTCTGGTTGTAATGTGAAGAATGCAGGCTGTAATAAAGTTTAATAGAATTTTATTTCTTTGAATGCTTACCAATTATCGCTTCCAATTTAGATAAAATCAATGATTTAGGAAATCAAACAACAAATTCAATTGTAAATTCATGTAAATCAGTCCAACCAAATTATCAATACAAATGGGCTAGAATGAAATCAAGCTTAGGCTGCTCTGTTGTAGAGTTGCAACGTGCCTTCTTAATTAGTCAAGACCTTACAAGAAGCAGAGCTAAGGGCCCTACCTTCAGCCTCCAAGACATTAAGAGTCTCCAGCAAATTCACTAGTGTCCCTTGAATAATTATGTGCTCTTCTTCTTTTTCTTTCAATTTACTAACTGCTCCAGAATTTATGCTAGACCTCGGATCTTATAAAATACCAAAAGAATTGCAACTATTTTTGCATACTCTTGCTTTCTGTCAAGCTAGTTATCCTCTATTTGAAGAGAGATTTTCTAGAATTCTAGTATATAGCCTATTATAATGAAACTGCTAAATTTGATAAATGAAATATTGCCATCGTTTTCCTGCAATTCCTGACTGAGCTTCTAGAATCTTTCAAAGAGTTACTGTATTAAAATACTCTCTCTTTCATTGTAAAAGCTATAAAAATTTTTACGTGGGTTTGACTCACTTGCACCTTTCTACTTGCTATTTAGATAGTTAAGAAGGCTTGCTTGATTCGAAGGTGGTCTAATATTATCTAATACTCTATTTATCTCTTCAATAGCAGGCATTGTAAAGTTAATCTCAGATTCTTGTGCCTCGGCCAGTCGCCCGGTCTCTTCGGTGTTCATTCCTATCAGCATCTTACACTGAAAGAGAGCATTTATCAGCTGCTCCAGAGCTTCTCCATCTTCGTGCTAATCCACCTCTAGAATGCGAGCCTGGTCCATCAAGTCAATGTACTATCTACGGTTTTCAATCAGCTCTTACTCATTAGTCTGCAAGCAACTCATTATTGGCTAGTTCAAAGTCAGATCATCTTTGCTTCCTGTCCCAGAGGGCTAAGCAACACCACTTGTAAAATTATGTACACATAAGAACTATAAATTCAACTAAAAATGAAATGAGTATAATGAAGTTAAATCCAAATTTATGTAGAAGGTTAAGGTGCTGATTATGCTTAGTTTGCAGCTCCAAAAGTAGGTAAAGCTGGGGTTTGAGATGTAGTGGAAGGGGTGAACTTGAATCCAGTAGTGGGGGCGGAGCTTACTAATTTCCAGAATTCTTTTACTCCTCAGGAGCTGAAGTAGCAGCTGCAGGCTAACTTGCTGCTATACCTGAAGTTTTATTGGAACAAAGGCTGGTGTCTGAGTTCCTGGGTTTTGCCCAAACTAAATTTAGCCAGTAGTGCCTGTCTAAGATGCATTCTGATTTTATTAGGAGGGATTTGTTGAAAAAAAACCTTTTGGGGAAAAATTTTGGTGGTTTGTTGAGGCAAAAAAGGGGATTTGGGTTTTTAAAAACTTCCAAACGGTTAAAACTTTAATCTGGGTTTGGTTTTTTTGGTTTATTATATTGCTAGCTGAGTTGACTGAGCAGCTTGGAAGTTAAAAGCAGGGGGCTTATTTTATTACTACTATTGATTGTTGGGATTTGAGTGTTAGCAGTAGGTGGTTGAGGATTCTAGCTGGTGTTTGATGCAGCAACAGTATTTCCGATGCCTCCCGTATTCTGGTTAGTCTGAGGAGCAGGGTTTTGATTAGCTGCAGTCTGTTAAGTATTTTACTAAGCAGGGAGTGAATTTATTTTAACACATATAAACCTTAATGAGAGTGCATTATTGTTCCCTGCATTTTGCTAATCGTTTGAAGTTTGTTAAGCGTTTGGCTTAAAGCAAAATTTGCTAGGTTTGAAGGAGTGATAAAGGGTTTTTTTGTTGACTTATTTCTGTAAATTTTGTTTCCAGGTTTTTTTTTAAAAAAAAATAAAAAAAAAACTATTGCTGATTCTAGGTTTGAGCTTGGTTAGTGGTGCCTTGAATATCATTCGCATTGATTTTGTTAGCTAAGGAACTCATAGTTTGATCTGCAGCCGGCTGAGCCTAGTTCTATTACTGTTGCTACTACTGTTGCTGCTACTACTATTGCTACTATTGCATAGATTAAGTATGATTAGCGCCAACAGGAACTCCACTTCCACTGAAGCTTAAATAGATTTAATTTAAAAGTCAATGAAATGTAAACATATATAAATGAAGGGAGTTTTAAAGGGGGATTATGTAGGTTGATAAGAATTTTGAACTTAGCCAGCATTATTCTGGTTAGGTTAGAAGCTTCAAAATATAGAAAAAAAACTAAAAATTTAAAGCCAGTAGAGTTACTTTGATTGACAGCGAAGTTAAAGCCTGGGGGTCTAACTGGCTACTACTGCTGCTAATTCATCACCTACTGTTGTTGCTATTGAATCTGGGCATTGTTAGGCCAGGAAGTTGATGGTGGGTTAGGCTAATTCTACTGTTGCTACTAGTTCTAGTTTTGCTACTACTACTGTTGGTTGTTAGAGTTTGGATCAGGATTCTAAGGGTTGCCCATATTTGCATTCGCGCCTTAGTTAGCATTAAAGCCCCCGTTGTTGTTATTGCCACCGCCACTTATAATATACAGTTAAAATACTAACTTTTGCTCTAGAATGCACTATTAGCGCTAGTATTTAAGCCACTACTGAAAGGTCTATATGCTATATTGCTAATAGGATTATTAATTCCAAAACTTGGTCTATTGCTATTGGTGTTTGCATTTGGGTTAGGCTGGAACCCAGACGCATTGTTGGTGTTGTTGGTGGGATTGTTAGTGTTGTTGGTAGTGTTAGGTGCATTCCCAAAGCTGGTATTCAGTTGATCGTTGGTTCTATTGTTGTCCCCTTGATTAGGATTGGCGCCTTAATTAGAGTTGCTATTCTGATTAGGGTTGCTTGACCATTTATATAATGGTCCGCCGCCGCCATTTGCTCCCTAGTTCTGTTGAAAAGGTTGCTGCTGCTGATTTTGTTGTTGCTGCTACTGCTGTTGCTGATTTTATTGTTGCTACTGCTGCTAAGGATTGGGGCCGTTGTTGAAAGGATTGGGAGTGGGTTGGTTAGTGGTAGGCTGGTTGTTGTTTCCAAATGAGCGATACTGAGTGCCTCCCATTGGTCGGTTAGTGGAATATACAGTCTAAAAAAAGGTATCAATATTAATCCCATAAGGATCAGAGGAGGGTGATAAAGTGCTAGCGGAAAATTAATTATTATTCAAATTTGAAATTAAAGAGCTGGAGGTAGTTGATCAGCTACTACTTACATATTTTGGAAGAGTCGAAGCGAGTCCCTAAGTTATTGGATTGGGGGGCTGATTATTGCCTTAACTTGAAATCATATTGAAGGGATTGGGATTATTTTGATTGTTGTTGTTGGTAGATTGTTGATCTGAGAAAAACTTTAAATTATAGATGCTCAAAATGGTAATATAGTAAAATTACTTAGCTAACTTCATGCAAGAAATTGAAATTATTATTTAATCTCATTTAATGAGGAGAGAGTATAATGGAACATAAAAGAAAGAAAAGTAGATAATTCATACTTCAAAGATTACTTACTCTGCCCCTGGTTAATTTTAATTAAAAAAAGAATTTATTCACTAATTTAAGCTAAAAAGACAAATGCATATAAACTTGTCTCTTTTTTTTATAAAAGATTAAATAAATTATAATTTTAAATCTAGCATGATTTTAAAAAGAGGTTGTTATTGCTTGAGAAAAATGGATTTGGACCTGAAGGTTACTAACTCATTTTTAAAAAAAGGAATTTGAATTTAAATTATAAATCAAATCAACCTTTAAGATTAATATCAAGGATCTCTTGTGAGAATTTAGAACATCATTTTTTATAAAAATCAATATTATACCATGATTTTAACTATTCGTAAATATCTCTCAGTTGAAGTGCAAGTTCCTAAAAACTAGGTCTCTCATTTTGATCAAAAGCGAGGCATTTCATTATCAATAAGCTTAAATATACTTCGTAAAAATACCATCTTTTCTTAATTGTTAAGTTTAGCTCATTGGGCACATATTCAGCTTAGAATTGTTCAATCCTTCCAGCACTTACTTCTTTGCAAGCGCCTTCAGTTGTGAACTAATCCAGGAATGTTTTATTCTGGAGCATCTCCCACATCACTAGCCCTAGCATGTATAAGTCACTCTTTGAACTATAGTTGTTTTTGTCTTCAATTGCCTCAGGCGCATAGTTCCTCATTTTCCCTCTTGTCATAGAGTGCTTGTCTTCCTCAGTTGCACTTACTCCAAAATCGCAGATCTTGAAGGTTGGATGATGCAGCCGATAAAAATTTTCTTCATCAAGATCACAATCGCTCGAATCTGGAGAATGAAAGACGAGGATGTTGTTTAGAGTGAGGTCTCTATGATAGATTCCCTGCTCAGCCATATCTGCGCAGGCATCCGAGAGATCAGCAAAACTCAAAAGCATCTTTGGTGAGAACTTCTTGCTGTATTGAGAATAGAAAGCGCTTGCATAGTCCCATCCCGACTAGCCATCTTTGCAATGTTCCATTACTGTGTAGACATACTCCTCTTTATTGTTGGCTCCGACTCCAAACAATCTTACGCAACAGTTATGAGTTATGGAACTAAGAGCTCTTACTTCCCTTGAGAAAGTATCCAACCTTCTCCTTCTTTGCTAGTTTATTTTAATCTTCTTTACTGCCACTTAAATGCATTTACTACTACTGACTTCCTCCTTAGTCTCTTCTTCACTTATTTCTTTTTCCTCATAAAGCATGTGCTCTACAACTCCTTAAACTCCTCTCCCCAAGATAACTGGCCAGTCCTTTATTTATCTCAACTAGCTAAGTGGGATTATCTTAGTTTTAGAAAGATCAACTAGCTCTTAGAGTTTAATGGGCTCGTTTTATGTCTTCTATTTGGCTTAGCTTTTATTTATGCTGTAGGTGATTTTGTTCTCTAGATGATATTCGATAACTGACAGAGGGAGATACTGAGATAGTTAATCATGCTTATTATCATTCACAAGAGCCCTTATCTTTGAAGAGCTAATGTCTAATTCCTTATTCTCTTCATCTCTTAACACCATTAAACAAGAGATTTTTAAGTAAAATCTAGCTGATTATATTTAACTTTACTACTTTAGAAAGAATGGGGTCTTCTTCTATTTGGGCTTGAGTGTTTTTGAATTTCTCAAAGTGTTCTTATCTATTCATGATCAGAGCTATCTTCTGAGTAGGTGTCTAGTACAAAAACTAGGCTATGTTAGCAGCATTAGCTATGTTGTCTATTCCCATTAAGGTTATCAGAGTTATCTCAGGAATAGTGTCATTTTAATTACTAGCAAGGGATTGCTGCTATTCTGAATAGAACTGCTTTGCTTATTTGGCTATCTCTTTGGTAGCTTTACTCAAGCCCTCATTTTCATTCGCATCTATCAATTGAAAATAAGGCTGCACCCAATTCCCCTCATCAATTCATCAATAATAGCAAAGCAAATTGAAACTTGAATCATCTTTAGCCAATTCTTAGAGACTAAGTTTGATGATGTCTTTCCTAACTTGGTTTGCAATTGGCATCATTCCTCCATTTTTCTTTCTGAGGTTGGTATCATGAGTAGGAACCACGAGCGCTTTAATAACTCTATACTATGTTGTATTCCCAAAGAAAACACCGCTCTCCAATTTCTCTTTTGCCATCTCGAGCATCCTCAAATGATTCAGGTCAATTATAATAAACAATCTTATTTGCTTGAAAGGTGGAAGGGACAAAAAGACCCACCGAAAACGATAATACAAGGCTAGAGAGTGACTTGAGATGAGCTGCTCTCATTTTGAGTTAACTCTATCAACCTATCTAGAGATGGTAGCTATATACTCTGCTGTTCCTTTTTTATCTCTTCTTTTTTTGAAGGGTCTTAATTTGCTGCTTTCCTTTCTTCTTTTATTTCTCCATTAATTTCGACCGTATTATAAACTCTGAGTTTATGCATTTTATATTTTATTCTTCAAATCAAAAGACAATTAACAACAAAGAAAGACTTCAGATATTGGAAGCTTCGAAGTTAGATTATCATAAATTTCAAAATAATGAAGGAGGGATCCACATTTTCAAGTTCATAGTTGATTAAGAGTTTAAAATTTCCTACCCCCATTAAATAAGAGTGATTTCTTCATAATATTGATGGAATTTGTGCCTAGAAAGATATACTCTAATTCTATTTTTATAATATTGTGATTTTCGCAATAAATTAAAAGTAATAATGAAGAGTAACTAGCAGTGCAAAATAAAATTGTCTTCGCAAGCCTAAGGCATCAAGACTAAATCACTTGCAAAGTCCTTACTAACACTCAGTGCATTGGCTTCTGCTGTGTAGTTAGCTAATGCATAAAATATCTAGCAGTTTTTGGCCTAGAAGACTTTGAAAAGACAACTGGCTACTATAGATTGCTTTTCTTGTTAGGTTTAAAACGAGCCACTCAATTCTGAATTTGTTCCATTACAAGGAGATGGCAGCATTTTCTCCTAAACTTCATCTCTATAAATTAACCTCTATAACTAGAGAACACTATAATGAATTATTTATTATAAGGACTGATATTAAGTAGGAGAATAAGATTGAGTTTACTGTGAATTATAAGATCAAAGCTCCTGCTGTTAATTTCAGGATGGAGTAGCCGTAGACACAAGCAATGATGTGTGCACGCAAGGAACATGCACCTCATCTCAAGCAGGCTAGGCTATATCCGAAGAAAACTTCGAACTTATGTATCCTTAGTGTGCGCTGGCCGATGCTCCAAGGAATCTTAATTTATTCTTAAACCTCCCTATAATGTTATATTGTATTAGTTAGCGCTATATAAAGCTCAATGAATGATGATGCTTGCGGGTAGAGCAGTTATATCGTAATAGATTAGGTGATAGAGTCAGTTATGAACCAAATAGTATTAGTTCCCCTCACTCCTGCCAATAACACCAATACGACGGGTAACACGACAGGTGGAACAAACACTTCCTCTGGGGATACAACAACTCCAACCACCACTAAGAATATATTAGCTATAATTTAAATTTTTACTAACAGGCTGCTTCATATGTACTTATTTCATAATTAGATATTCTTGATTGCTTCAAAGCAAAACTACCACCCCAAATGTGTACATGTGCATCTACACTATTCAGTTCACTTATGCAGCAGTTGCTCAGCTAAATGCACTCAGTGGAACCTCAAACTTGACCTAACTCACCTTCTATACCACGAGTGACTCTCAGTAGATAATTTATTATAGTTAGATGATGTATCTGATAGAATAGGATAAGCAAGTCAAGCAGATTTTGCCAGGAGTCAGCTCCACCATTTAGTTCACACCAGTTGTTACTTACACACAGCCTGAAATATCAAATGGATCTCTAATCTAAGATTTCAGACTGGGAATCCTCGGAGTCTTCAATGTCAGAAATATTATTTCATAGTACAATTGAAGAAATGCTAATTTTTACAGCATTCTTGAAGATATCGTATTTTACTATCAACTTGACCCTGTAATCCTACCTGTGGTGAAACCCTAAGATGATGGGGACAGTGGTTTGAGCACCGGAGCAGTGGTCGCAATCGCAGTCTGTGTTTCAATAGCAGGTGTAGTTCTGATTATCATACTTGCGCTCTACATTCTCAAGCGTATGAAGGGCCCCAACAGAAAGGGAAATAACTTCAGCCAGAAGAAGGACCAACTCAGCCAAGCTAATAAAGAGATTAGCGATACTCAAGTTCAGGACCCGAATGATGTGACCGCAGCAGCTGCAGTCAGTTCAAGCGCCAAGAAGGCCAAGAAGGAGGCAGCTTGGAAGATGATTGAACAGCAGAAGAATGCAGCAGAACACTCACACGAAGGAGAGGATGCAGACAACCATTACAATATAATCATTGAAAGAGTAAGTAAGAAGATTAATGCAATTACGATTATGACTATGATGGGCAGGGCTAAGAAGTACATGGACCTAGTCCAGACTAGCAAGACACTCACAAAAACTACAGTTCAGTCATGGATGGAGGTCTGGAGAGATCAGTAGATTCATTTGAAGACTCTTTCCAAAAGCAGAGGAAGGGATAGCCTGAGTCTTTCCAAGCCAAGTCTCCAGACACCAAGAGCCAGAGAACCACTCTTTGATTTTTACTTCACTCACAAATCAAGTGGGAAGTAGAGCCAAGCAAACAACTCAAATTCAGTTTAGAATTTTTATAATGATGATAGAACGATTTGGATAGATCAGACCCTAGTGTAAACAGCAGAAACCATCTGAGTTATAAAAGAGGAGTCTATATTTTGTATCTGTAAAACACTAACATTGAATCCCCTCAGAAGAATGTAAACGTTGAGAGAAACCCAGTGCAACAGTACCAGAATTAGAACATTACAGCCATCCAACAGCAAGATCTCCCCAAGGCTAATAAAGCCAGACCTTAAACTGCAAACATCAAGAGATCTTTCTTTAAATTCTTTTAAACTATTTCTTTTGAAAATCTCAAACTAATATGGTAGCTACTCAACAGAAGCAGCAGAACAACTTGAGCATTATTGATCCTTGTTAATTAATATTTGTAACTTCATTAACGGAAGCGACGATGAGGGAGAGCAACAACCCAAAGCAGGTAAAAACAACAACAACAGCTTCAAACGCCAGCAAACCGTTAACCAGAGAGGAATTATAATTTTTAAACTAAGGAAACGACAACAGCCAAGTCGCTGGCAAGCTTGATTTTTCCAAAGCTAATAAAGTCAAGTTTAATTAGTCATTAATTTTTAATTAGGATGAATATTACTTTTTCTATAGTTCTAAGAGCAGTAAGCAAACGAGGATGAGGATGGTGCTTATGAGCAGGATGACGATTATGAAGATCAATATGTTAGAGTATATTTGCATATAAATTATTTGAGATGGAGGCCTGGACAGAGGAGATCAGAGTCAAGACGAGGAGGCTCACTACTTTTGAAATTCATATAGTACCCAATTCTAAAATTATGGAGTTTGTTCTTCATAATCACCCATTATATAATAGCAACATATCCAAACATATAATAAAACATATTTTATTTATCTTTAATCATATTATTTTGAAACATTATTGGAAAGACTATTTTTATTTATAAATCTAGCTAACTTTACCAATCTGTTCTTATGGAAAGATAGATGCGTTTTATTTTTTACAGATATTTTAATTAAGGAGAGTCACCATCAACATCATCACCAGCATTTCTAATAAGGAATAATTTATTAATAAAATGTAGCTTGATTTACTAAATTTAACCAGAGGAGTCATTAATGAAAGTTAATCTACTACACTGAGCTAGCCCCAAAAATATCCACAAACCTAAAATTATGAAGGATGATAAAATAACTTTCAAATTCGGAGGGACTGAGCTTGGCTTAAGTTATCCTATTGCTAGGGTGCGTATTAATATAATCAGTACAAGGGTATACTACTATTACAACAAACTCTGACTGTGTAAAATAAAAAATATCCAATTAAATATTAAAGGAAATAAGTTATCTATATAGTTTACTTTGCATAGATTAGCAAGTGAATTCGGGTGGGAGGTATTGTCAGGACTACACTCAATCTTCGCAAGGCTATTGGTAAAATCAATATTTTAATTTCTGACCTAATCTATAGCTGCACAAATTATAATGACTTGAACACAAATTAAAAAATTAAAGAATAGCTTTTAATTATAATAAATTAATTTTAACGTTCTCAATGTCTGCAAAACGAGCACAAACAAGTGCTCTAATGAGGCTAGCCTTAACTACCTTTAGTATATGGTTTGCCCTATCAGTCAGAAGAAATATAATAAAAATCTACTTCTTTTTGAATTTTTGTTAGAAGTGTTAGTATGAACCAGAGATAGTGATTTCTTCAGTAGGGGAATTCTAAAATATAACCGCAGCTCCAATCAAATGAAATTATCTTAGAAGGTTTACTGCTCTTTATATTTTGTTAGTGAATGTATTCAAGCGATTTCTGTTCCTGGGAGTTGAAAGTAGACAGGAGCAGACACCCCAACAATTCGCTGTCTCTTTTTGTACAGATCAATACTCTAGAGACTATGTCTTCTCACCTAGTGCCACCTCTTTTTATTTACAAAAATTTTGCTAGGATTAATAGTAGGTCTACTAGACTTCTAAGTGCTAATTTGATTATTATTATTCATTCCTAAAATTTTACTTTACTTTACTTTTTTATTTACAAAAATTTGACTGCTTTTGATGGCTCAGCTTCTGATAACAATTATATAATTATTATGAGTAAGAGTTTAATAGATAAGACTAAAATCTATACCTTGTCCTAAGTAGGATTGAAGTACCAGTTCAACGTCACAGATAAAGTGCTAATTGCTTTCAAGGGCTCTCAATCAACTTCAAATATAAATTCTAAAATTCTCCTTCTATTTGTTAAACTTTACTGAGCTACCTGAGTTTCTCATTGTGGGTGGCAAGACAGTAAATTCATAATAAAATTACTCTTACACACGTTTCCTATATTTGCTTAAATGCCTCTCAGTTGAATTCTGAAACAGGATCTGAGAACGAGAACACAGATGACTTATACTCTGACGTTCCAGAAATCTTGAAGAACTACAAATCTTACCTGAACAGCATGACCACCAAAATCTTCTACATTTTGCTTTACTACGGCATCGCAATATTCGCCTTCATGATGGCAATATCAGTGTGTGCTTGCCTCTATCGCCACTGCGGAGAGGATTGCATTTTCCCATGGCTGGATAAGAAAGGGATAATTAACTATAAGGGCGAATTTCAGAGGAAGGATCTTGAGCAACAGGAAGATAAAGAAGAATTGGAAGAATAGAAAGAGCTAGAGATAATAACATAATTCTGGGGAGAGGGAGACACCGTGCTTTGAATTATGAGGGAGCTGAATCCCAATTTGTCAATCACAAAAGGTAGAGAAGGCGTTGCTGTGGAATAAGACTTGTATGGCCTAGGTTTCTATGCCCTTGTTTGTATAAGATAAGATCAGTTGACGACAGTTACAGGGGTTCTAAATCTTAAAGAGAAGATTTGACCAGAGAGGAAGATCTAGTCAGGAAAATTGCAAGCATATTTTTTCACTTTAATTTAAATAGACTCCACTGATTTTTAGATCCTAGGACCTGATGATACTTCTTTCATGGACGTTTCTTAGTCAGGACTCGACAATGAATATGGGATAAATTAAACAAATGAAAGAAAGAGAAATCTATCGCTCAAAATGGATATGTCTCCTAGGGGAATTGCATCTCCCTAATTGGAGCAAAAACAATCAACTAAAGAAAATCATTTGCCCGACATTAGCTTGGGGCGCCATCAAAAATAGAAATCTAGTTTGGCAAAAGATACCATAGCTATGCTGCATGAGCATAGATCCAATAAATTATGATCAGTTTTTGTAATTTTTAATCTAAGTATCTTCAAGAAGGATCTAATAAGATCTTTGCAAGGCTTGAGCAACTAAATTTGATAAAGTTAAATTTTCTAAGAAGCTCAATTTGTTTTATTTATTGTTGCTTTAAGTTATTTTAAATAAGCATGAGAATGTAGATAAAGAATAAAAAGTTGAAGTTCACTCAAGAGCATGATATATTGAATTCGCTTTTTATTATGACTCAAGGAAGCCTTCGATGATTTTGAATCACAGGAGTCTTTTGAATAAGCATATAAGATCTTAGTCAGGAGTGAGTTCTACCTTCTCGAGCAAGCCTATATCTTCCTAGCAACAACAACAGCAACAACATTTTAGGCAATTTTCACATTACCAACTTGATAACTAATCCTTAAATCACAATGAATAGATCTCGCAAAAGTCCAACCAAAATTAAAGAAAGCTCACCTATTAAGAGCAAGTGTCACATAATGATTAAGAGGAGGAGGATGTTAGTTTCTAAGAAGAGTTATCTCAAATTCAAAGTTTGAGGGTGTCAGAAGAAGAGGAAGAAGAATAAACCAGTGAGTATTAAATAAAGATAAACAAGCCAATCAGCTCAGCAGATTATTATTTTAAGTAAAAAATATAGACAATAACTTAACTGGCCAAAGCTAAAATTGGCCACTTTCCTCTCATTAGCAAAACACTGACGTAGAAATATTTAGTACTTTAATTTAATTTAATTTGGTATGTTGTTTAAAGAATAGGTTTCGTAGTAAAATGGAAGCAAGCCCTTTATTAACAGTGATCGCATAAGCATACAGTTTGAGACCAGGGAATCAGAGGAGAGAGCAAGAGAAAGTCCTTTAAGTAATGAAACAGATATTTAGAATAACGAGTAATCGCATAATTTTAATCCAAGCTATCCAATTTAAGAGACTAATGAAACTGAATCTATAAATGCTATTGTTCTACAGGAAAATTAATCCAATGGTGAAGATAGTAATAATGGTTCGCAAGGAGGAGACGATTTCAATGCTTAAAATTTATGCAATATATTTAATGCTCTTGAATAGTAATCTGTACATTAGCAAGAAAATGTGGATTCAGAGGAAATGAATGATCTTCCTTATTTATTTAAATAAATATTTAAAAGAAAAATCAGAAGAAGTATTCCTTATTTTGAACAAGAGTTTTAGGATTATCCAAGCTCAATCATATAATTGAAATGAAGGAAGAAGACTAACAAAATAATACAACAGCTATAGATAGCTAAAGATATCAATTATCAAAATCCAATATTATTCCAAAGATAAAAAACTAAGGAGGTAAAGGTATTTCCATTAGAATAAAATGAAGAGACAGAAAACTTTTGATACAATAATTCCTTATTTGAATATAAAAATATCTATCACACTTATCATAGAGGTGATTGTTTTAGAAATCAATAATCTTACTCGTTTTGAATTAGGTTCATATCAGTCTATTACTGGTCTTCCTCAATTAGCTCTTACAACATTTTTTCCGCTTCAGAGTCTAATTTACATATTTAAAATGCTAAATTTCATTCTTAATTTTAAATAATTCTTGTTGCTTTCTTTATTGTTCCTGCCTTTCTTCTAAAAGAATTTGAATTCTGTGATTCTTGAGTGTGATGCATTTCATGAGTTTAGAATAGAGATACTTAAGCTTTTCTATTTTATGCTTCTATAGAGGCATCTTCATGTCCTCTCTCTTTGTCAACTTTTAGTTTATTTTAGCAAACTGCTATCTATATATTGATCAGAATAATTTAGGTTAGATGATTAATGTGGGCCCTTATTCTATTCTCTTTGACAGTGAACTCACACTTTTGATAGGTAGGTATCTTCAATTGCTCTTCGTCCAAGTTATTGATTTGATCCTAGTAGAGGTCTTAAAACCTTTGAGCGTTGCCATCAGGAGTCTGATACTAATTTTCGTCTTCATCAACGAAGCCTAATTTGGCTTAGCGGGTTGAAGGAGGCAAGGGACTTCTGAGCTTGGTACGATAGCTTTGCCTCTGTTGTTACTAAGGCATACTGGTATCGATCTGCTCCTCTCCGTTTACCTAGGCTTCTTAGTTGTTTGAGAGACCACCATTCTGCTGATCTACAGATCCTGGGTTCATTAAGGAGGGAGGCAGGGTCCTTCCATTAAGTCTAGCAGGTTGAAAGTTGAGAGTAGTTTACAAGAGTCCATTTTTAGTTGGCGCCACATTTCCATTCCCCTTAGCATTATTTGTTGTCCACAATTAAATTAAGTAAATTCATTCTAGTCCTATTCTACTCACTCACGCCATTCTCCTCTTGAGGAGATCCGATCAACCCCAGACTCTCCAGGTTGTTTACATAATTATGAGCTGCTTCTCCGTTCTCCTAGCCTTTAAACTCATCAAGAATATTCAAGTACTCCTCATCTACCTCACCCATATCTTCAATAATATTTTAGTAATACTCTCACATCGAAATCAGAAACTATATCCTTCAAATTATGAACTACTGTAGCAGTATTAATCAATGAAAGATATCTCTGTCTGACATGTTGCAATTATTCTCTTTGCTAAGGTTCAAGGACTAGTTTGAGCTTGCATGCTTTTATATGCCGTTTCCATTCAACCTATGATTCAGGTTCAGCTTCTCCTCTTCCTCTTCTTCCTAGAAGCGACTGAGTTGATGATCTTGAATGTTCCTGCGATCTTCGTAGCTTTAAAATAAAACCTTATAATAAAATTATATTCAAACATATGATTTACTCATGGCCATTTCTATTTCCACTCTCCATCAACGACTCTCTCGTGGCCCTCTCAAGGTCTCTTTGAAAAGCCTCATCGTCGAGTGAGTCTGGCCAGCCTCCATTTTGCTTGTTCTAGGGTTTGAGCATTTCGTCAATTTTCTTCTGTCTGGGAGTGGTTTCTCCATCGTTAGATACCCTTCCATTCTGTTTATTCTTCTTACAAAAAGTAAATATATTTAATAGCTTTGATGACAGTCTAAACTCCTTCTCTTCAATCATCTGCACCTCTTAGTTGTTTTAAATATGTAGATAAATAATAATAGAAAAGATATTTATTAAAGTTTTGACCATCATCAGCTTGAGGTTTAAGAATGCTAAGATAGTAGAGTCTAAACGGATCCACTTTTTCTTGAGAATTGCAAAATGGGTTGGACAGAGTAAAGATGCAAGCATTGAATTGATTTCCACGTTCTTACTCCCCAATTTCAAAAGACTCCTCGATAAACTATAAGAAGGAGATGATGAGTTTTTAGGAATAATTTTAAAGTAAAAAAGGTTTAACGCTGCCTCCTTCTGTTTATAAATCACGTGGGTTGAATAACTGTCTCTCTCCTACTATATATGACTCGATGCATTCCCCATCTAATTCCAAAGCAAGTTTCACTTCTAGCTTGAATAAAAAATATGGCATTCTTATTTTATTCGAATGCATATTCACATTTAATGACTATGCTTCCCACATATTCTCCCTCAAAGCAAACTTTGAAAGTAAATGCCTCCATCAGTTCACCACATTACCAAACATGCTAAGGATCGCAGTTGTTGCAAATTCCTTGGAGTTCTTTCTATCTGAAACCTTCATAAGTAGAGCTGCCCAAGTGAATAGGAATCCAGTTGTTATTTTGTGAGGAGGATATTTATTGCTCAGCTTTGAGCTTGCTTTAGCTCTAAGTTGAGGGATTAGACATTTTATAATTTAATTTTTGATTAACTTGATCAGATTGTAAAAATACTTCACTACTCTTCAGTAATGAATTCAACTCTGGACAGCAAATCATCATTAAATTGATTTAACTAAGTTCTAATTTTTACAATGTTTTAGTTATAAACTAGCCACAATGATGTGCTAGCTAGTACAAAGTCAATCTTTCTTCTGTTTTCTATTTTAAGTCTACTATTTATCCTTATAACAGAAACAGACGTAGATTATGTCATAGATTACTAGGAAAGAAATCAAGAAGCTTAAAGTTCCACCCACTGAGAGGATGAGTAGCAGATCGTAGTCGTGGGCTTTAAAGAATCCTTCGTTCTCTTAGGTCTTTCTATCTGATAGATAAAAGAATAACAAAATTATTATAGCAATAATAAAGATAGATGATCGAAAATTACCTAATCAATATGATACTAGAGTGATGCCTGATTTCTTAATGATGACGCATACTGCGCATTAGCAAGGTCAAGGAATTGAGTTGCTTGACTTTTACTGTTCTGAATATGATTAAAGGCATAAAATAGATCAGTGCTTGATTTAAGTTAAATACACAGTCCAATCTGTAAATCGTTTTCAATTTAGTTGCAATGCATTCGCTGTGTTAAAAAAAGACAAAAGGATAATAAAGTAGTTGCATCTATCATCAAACCTACAATAGGAATTTTGAAGTGCACAGCTTCTAAAATCCTTTTCTTTGTTGGTACTGTAATCAAAGCTTCAACTTGCATCTAAGAGAACTGCTCATCATCTAAAATCAGGTTTAGCTCTTTCATTTTCAATAAAAGTTCTGAAGAATAAGCACTTAATCCTTCCACAAAGAACTTTACTGAAAAGTCAGTTGATTTAGCAAATTCGACCAGCACCTCTAAACTCTCTTCTGATAACCTGTACTGATCGTTTCCAATGTAAACAATCCAGATTTTTCTATCATCATCAACTTCTCTGCTTAAAATTCTTCCTAGCTAGCTTTCTTAGATGCATCAGTAGTAAAGAAATCAACTCTGATATTGCTTTGAATTTTAACTTAGTCTATGAAAGTAGGACCATTTATCAGTACCTTACTAGATATTGCTTACTAATCAAAGAAGGGGATAAACTTTTACACGCCTTAATTAAAAGCAAGAGAAGCAAGTGGCTTAACGAACAGCTCTTACTAGATTATTGATATGTGATTTATGAATCGCTTAGTGTAAGTGAACTTCGTTAGACTCTCAGGATAGAATTGACCGAAGAAGGTTGAGGTAAGGGAATTCTTAGGCGCTAGAAGATCGTTGAAGAGTTGTAGTGCACTTACTGGATTGTCTATGAACTAGATGTAAGGTAAGTTTAGCACTTGAGCTATCTCATACTCGTAGATCGTCGAACCTATCAAAACCATCTGATAGTTTCCTTCCTAGATTTTGTGAAGAAAGGCTTGCTAAAGTAGTATATTTTTGAGTAACTTAGCTTCTTTCTTAATTTGCAATAGAGTTTGAATGAGATAAGAGATGACTTTTTTCATAAAACTTAATGTCTAAGCCTTCTTTATCATTTACAGCATAGGTCAGAAATTATAAGCCAGGATGTTAGCTCAATAACTTTTCCTGAAGTGATTAGGTGAGTAGATCTTAGTTTAGTGCAATAGAGACAGTGTTTTCAGTTTAGTTAATGCTTTTTAGCAAGAAAGCTAATCTTCAAGTTAAAAGGTATCATAGGCACAGCAGATTAGTAGTTTATGGGCCTGGATAGGACTAGCAATAAATATCAATATTTGATGAATAAGTATGAGCAGGATGACTTTCATTTTTTAAATTATTTCACCCCTAAGATTAAA
Source organism: Tetmemena sp. SeJ-2015 (assembly GCA_027382625.1). Classification (NCBI taxonomy): domain Eukaryota; phylum Ciliophora; class Spirotrichea; order Sporadotrichida; family Oxytrichidae; genus Tetmemena; species Tetmemena sp. SeJ-2015. The sequence goes on from JAJKFJ010021523.1 coordinate 19,068, forward strand.
TAAATTTAACTCTTTGAGTAGTAAAAAATCAATATTGAGTTGGATGTTGCCAATTTTCAAAATGTATTGATTTACTTTCCATTATTCCAAAATAACAAGCATCATTCAATTTATTTAATTAAAATTGTCTTTTGTCATTATGTTTTCATTTTTTTGATGACACTTTCGGAGAGAGCCCATTTCTCTTTGGGTACGAAATCAGTTTGAGTAGTTCATCCTTCACATACCATATATAAGCATAATGCTATAGTTGTGACAAAAGCCTGAGGATAGAATATTCCAAAGTACTCTACTAGTTTGAATACGTAAAGCTTATGGAAGGTGTAAGACAGATTAGAGAGTGTTGCCATCAGAGTAATATAGAGCCCGGATATGCGTTTGTCACAGATTTTAAAGACAGTAGCAAATTTACCTGTGAAGAGACAAGTTTGCACGAAAGACTTCACCAGGGAGAGAGATATCACATGCACAAAAGTCCATGCAGTTTGTTCCTAAGGGAAAAAAGCAAACAGTACAAGAATTGTGTAGGCACTCTATGAAAGGGAATGAAGATAAAGAATGGGATATTCTTACTGAGAGAACGCAAAGAACACTCATGTAAAAAGTAAATCGCATTGGGTTAGTTGAGTTGAAATATCCACTAACTAATGAGTAAAGTATCTCAGTAGGAGCACTTATAAGCTGAATCAAAGAAAAGTTTTCCTTGGAAAAGCCCAACTACAGCGTTTAGTCAAGTCTATTGAATTCTTACCTCATTTGTTAAGTAGATCTGACTAACTCCGCCATCAATTGCCAAGCTCATATTTACAACCAAGTAGTAAATGTTAAGAGTCAAGATGTATCTATTCGAAAGTAAGTCTTTGAGTACCATGAAAACTTATCCAAGTGAGTAGTCATGACTGTCTTCTTCATGATGATTCATTTCTTAATTATTGAGTTCATCTACTACGTGAGTATGTTTAAAGGGTTTATCTTCTGCATCTATAGATGATTTGCTCTAATTTTCATTTGTTGATGCATTTGATGCTTGTTTCTGATCTTCGCTAACCATGACAAGGATATAAAGAGTGACTAGTACTTGAACTTGCGACCAATAGAACATGAAGTTTCCTATGGATAGCAGAGGCTCAGTTTATGGAGTAGCATAGAGGTAGGTGTTACAGAACTCAATTGAGTTCAGGGCTATGAAAAGTGAATTTGAGATGAAGGCTCCCAAAGTCTAGCCCACAGTTAAATATAAAAATGAAACTTTGGCAGGTGGAAGCATAGGAAGAGTTTGACTCGTGGAGTATCTCAACTGCCCAACTATCAACTGCAATATCCTAAGATAGTTAAAGAGAGATGGGAATTATTTACTTGACAGGTTATGATAAATATCATGACTGTAAATACGATAGTTACTGTATAAATTTCCTTGTTGACTAGCATATCTTCAAGAGTTCCACTTAAATAGAACAGAAATAGGCTTAACTAAAGAAGACATTATAATTAAATTCTTAAGAAGAGCTCTTACAATTAATTGAGTGGGAATTATCCATGACTTTCTCTTTCCTATTCTTTTATTGTAGTATATATCAACGAATGGTGATCAGACAAACACTGATCAAATATAATGACTATCTGTATAACTTGAATTCAGTTGCTCAAATATAATTAAGACTTTGAAATAATTTAATTCTAAAGATGTTAGGCGATACTTTATTTTTCATTATAAGTCTACAATGAAGTAGCTACATAAATGAAAATTTAGAATGGTGACCAAAGAACTTTAAGACTGAAAGGTGTAGTGCACATCATTATCAATCCCACCTCGGAATAAGAAAGGTATTTCTTAAACAAAATGGGAACTGAAGATAGAAATAGCCCCATTGGTAGTCCCTAGAGAATTTAAAGCAATCCAGATAATTTACTTGAAAAGAATAGAGAACCGCAAGCAAGAGCATTTTAGGGAGATCACTTAAGAACAGGTTCTTTTGCTCCCCTTTCTCTTTCTCGCTATTTGTTTTGACTGCGTTCATTAAAGATATTATCAAAACTTAAATTTCATGATGGTTCTATAATAATTTCTCTTATTTATGTGCATCTTTCTAAACTTCTTTTCTTATTTTTAGAAAACAATTTAAAAATAGTGCAATGAAAGTAAAACATAATAGCCTTATTCAATCTGCAATTATCGGCTCTGTTCTTACTCTAGCTTTATTTTCAACTATTGTGAGCGGCTAAACTTCGGTCACAGCAGTGAGTTGCGCAACAACAAAGACTGATGCTTTCTGTAATACCAACTCCAATATAAATCTGGGAGATATGTGCTGCGCAACTGTTACTCAGTCAGTAAAGGGAAACACGGGCACAATTACAAACACCACTAACTATGAGTGCTTGCCAGTTGATTTTGTCTCCTATGTTGGGGTATATGTATTCAGCTCCACAACTAACTACACCTATAAATGCGAATCCACTACTAAAACTGGCTCGACTAAATGCTCCAGCGCTTCAGACTCAGCATGCGCTTCTCCCACATTTTGCTGCTCTGCCAGAGGTGCAGCTATCTCAACTGGATAAGTGAATGCATTCAGTCAGAGCGTGTGCTATAATCAATCATAGAGCGTGAACTACACAATCAGTCAGCTTGCAACTTCAGCTCCTAATATCACCTATGCAAGGATGTGTCTGATTAGTACCGCATCGTCTTCAGCTGTTTAATCTATTCTTTCTGGAATGAAGCTGTTACTTTTTAGCATGGCTGTTTTAACAAGTCTTGCTTTTATATTCTGAGTATATATTCCATAAATTTTTCTATTTTCATCCTAAGTTATAATTTCAATGATTTTGAGTTAGGCGATTACGGACGTTCAATGGGTGGAGACTTTTCAGCTCAACCTCGACTTATCCAGGGGAAGCCCAAGTACAAGGATCCCTATAGCACTCAATCTCATGAGTAAGACTAAGATCCTAATGTTTCATCTTTTTCCTCTGATCGAAAAAGAAACGTTTTCAAAATTTTGATGACAATAACATTTATGAGATATTCTCTGGCTTGCTGATTCCTTATCACACTATAGAGAGTATTACCCCCAGAATATTATGTTTGACATATAAAATACATGGCTGTAGTAGTTTATATATTGCAAGAGGAAGCACCTATGCTGCTATGGTCATACCTGCCAAAACTTAACTAAAAAATTATAATAAGAAAACAGATACTAGAAAAACTAAGTCATTTAAAAGGCCTTAGGTAATTTAGCTTTCAGTTGTATAAAAATTAAAAAAAATAGGAGTTGCAGCCTGTGCAGAGAAATATTTACCCCAACAGAGATATTCCCACTCCTGAGCCTGTACCAGGCAGACTTCACATTGATGTTCAAATCAATAATCAAGTCTACCTGATCAATTTTAATTTCGACTGACAGACAAGCCACCTGAAAGAGAGGAGGGAGTTGCGACAGAGTTCTATTTGGATAGACCTCCAGTTCCTCTCTTCCAGCCAAAGATGCCCAGTAAAGAGAACTGCAAGGCTACTCAGATCTATGATGAGGATCCAGAGCTGTTTGACTTTGATGCTGAGATAGAACCCATGCTTAACGTACTTATCTCTAAGACACTAGAGCAAGCTAGAATGAGAGTCCTTGAGGAAGAGGAGCTCAAGATCATGAAGGAATAGTCAAAAGGGTTTAATCTTCTAGTAAAAATGGTTGAGATATTTATTAGAACGCTGAATTAATCGAAGCTTAGAGACTTGAGGCTGCTGAGCTTAGAAGGAAACTTGTTAAATGTGGTTCCATGATTGAAAGAGAAGAAGAGTGTAGCAGAAAGCGAGAAGAGAGGAGAAGAAGGCTGCTCACAAGAAGCATGTAGCGAGAGTGATGGCTAAGTCTTACCTCGTTGGTTTGAAATTCAACGGCTTGAGAGCATTAAAGGATCAGGGCATGCTTATTGAACAGTAATAGACTAGAATTTTGATTGTACTTTTTGGGTTCTAGATTTTATGGCTGACTTTATCGATGATGAGGAAGACTAATAAATTTATGAACTTAGAGGACGTGGTGAGAGATGCATTTGAACTTGGAAAAATGCAGCACAAAGAGAGCATTAAGCTATATGCGATAAATATAATTTACCTTTTTATATAAATACTACTGTTGAGTTGCTCGAGAGTTTTATTTATACAATTTGAACAACTTGAAGGCTGTGAAGGACTCTATTTATAATTAAGATTCTATTTTATGAGTACGAAGAAATCAGGAACGCTGAATTAATTGCTTTAAATTACCTTAAATGTAATAATGAGTACTTAGACTCAAACACAAATGAGAGAGCCATAGTGAGACTAACTATTCCTCACAGACTTGTAGAAGTTGATTATCTATGGACCAGTAATACTTTGCTACTCTATCTTCGTCCTGAACGAATTATATTTATTATGTTTGACAAGCGTATTGCAAGAAAATTAAATACAGCATATAAATGTTTTATGAATATATATTCTAAGTTGATTTCTTGGTCTTCCTGGACTATTTAATTAACTTACCCAAGGCATTACATTTTCATTCATAACCTGCTCTATTGGTTCAATAATCATTAGAGATAATAATTAAGTTGATTATAATCCATACTTCTCTCAAGTTCTTGTTTCCTTCTAAATATAAATTGACTTATTAGGATGCTCATAAATCAGTGAATGATTTCTTCGTACTCATTTCTTTGTTCCTTCATGAAACTATAAATTATAAGCATCATTAATTATATGTCAGCTACTCCACGTATTTCTCAGTTTGAACATCATGCAATATTATAAGATATTACACTCTCTTTATAATTGAGCAACTCCTATTTTGAAGAAAATATAACTGAAAGCTTATTAGTTATTAGTCAAATATCAACCATCATTAAATGAAAGTTACAAAATGATAATCAAATAAGAACTAATTATCTAATGAAGTAAATGATTAAGAACAAAAGCTATTCAAGAAAAGTACTTATTTACAAAACTAATAAATTGTTATATAATCCAAATTTAATTCAATTTTTAAATTAAAATGTATAAGTATGATAGATTTGCGTTTTCTTATCCATTACAATAGCGTCAGGATTGGTACCGGCAGGTATCCAAAATTAATTCAACTTATTCCTCAAGATTAATGTTTAATTTGAAAGAGAGCATTGAAAGAGAGTACTAGCGAAAGAGAGATTTAGAGGAAGAGAAATCAAGGAAAGCACTTGATAAGCACAACCGTAGACTTGAAAAACGCAGACTCAGAGAGGAGAGAAGGAAAGAGCAAGAGCGTAAGAAGCTCAGAGATGACATTAAGTAATACTTCGTGGATAAGGGAGAAGTCAGAGATCACGTTCTGTAACTTGATATCCAAGATATCACTGGCAACTATGACAAGGGAAGACCTTTCGTGGGAGCTATTGGAGGTCAGTTACTGCAAATTGCAATCGCCTTGGATGCCGTCAGACTGAGAGATTAGGAAAATCAGTAAGCCAGTCATAGCCAGAGCTAGGAAGATATCCATAAGGACTCGCATAAGGATGTCAACAAACCTGGCAAGAAACACATCAGTGAATTACTCACTTGCCCAGGCCTCTACAACTTCATCCTAAACTACATTAGAGACATGAAAAATGATCTACTTACTGTCCTCATTAGCAATTAAACTGTTGATAAAATGCAGTGAGAGTTTGAAAGTAGGCCTTGGAGATCTTCATAAGCTAGATGAAAACAACTTGATTAGAAACATATATCTATTTCAAACACCACAGGATATCTTTCAGTCCAAAGAGTTCAACCTAATGACAGCAGCTAAGCCACAACTAGCAGCCTCAACACTGTATTGAAAGTTATCGTAGACATCCTTTCCAAGAAACTTCCTGCTGACGTGAATTTCAATAATGCTAAGCTTGAACAAGTAGTTAGCAAGATCAAGTTGATAACTGTCCCCAAGCATATACTTGAATCCCCTCAAATCGTTAATAATGAGTTCATTAATGGAAGAATTCTATAGAAGTTGAAGAGGAAGGAGTTGACCCTGTAACTGGCCATGAAGTGAAACACATCGTAACCAAGTCAGTCGAGATCGAATAGGATGATAGAGGCTTGCTGATTCCAGCCAGAGTAGATCAACTTCCCTACTCTATGATAATTGTTATGCAATGAACGAATTTGTGCCTCGAATCCATCGTCGGGAGGTCTTTAACTACTTAAAGAAGAACTTTGCCGAGTATTTCGATGGAAAGGATATTCAAAAAGAAACTGATGAAATGGCCAAAAAGGCAGATTCCATAGCAGCTGAGATCGATCAAAGGTTCATTAACTCCATCTCGCACCCTGATAACATGCCTGAGTTCTAGTTCGAGATCAATCTCAACGACTGACCTTGAGAAGAAAGTAAATTCTTGCCGGAGTTTAGTTGATAAATGGATTAAGAGAGATTATTTAGATCTTAAAATTAAGAATGTATTATAGAACAATAACATATGAGTAATACTGAGATTGAAATTAAGTATTTAATTAATTATAAAACAGGCAGAGGACTTTTAAATATAAATTGAGAGAGATTGAGTATTTAGAAATGATTGATGTTGTATCATCCTTGTAGTAGTGAGGACCCGTGATTGAAAGTATAATATTAATATATTAAGTAATCAGCAGCGCTTGAAAAATGGGAAAAAGAGTGGCAGAATCACAAATTACTAAGGAAGATCTCGAAAACTCAAGCGATGACGAGAGAAACGTAAGTTTAAGAATTGAATAAGTAAATCCATAATTAGGGTCATCAAGAGGAAGACGAGCAAGAAGAAACTGCAGAATAAATCGCCCAAAGAAAGTAAGTTTGCAGATTCAATTGCGCAAAAACATCATGATTGATTTTTGAAAGCCACAATATATTGAGCTAATTAATGTAGGATTGTAAAAGTTAAGAGGTCAGTTCAATCAAATCAAGATGTGAGCACTGGTAACGGAAAGCTCTAGCTTAGCTCAGGATTGAAAACAGACACTAAGACTGAAAAGGATGTCAAATCGGTAGATACCAAGAGCGAGGGCAAAGATGCAGCTGCTGCTGGAAGCAATGCCCCATCTCTTAAGACTGCCGGAGGCCTCTTTGGAAATTTATCAACCAGTGCTACTGCAGGAGGTGCCTCTCTATTCGGATAAGCTCCCTCAACTGGCACTAGTCTCTTTGGAGCAGGATTCAAGTTTACCCCTGCTTCAACTGCAGCTGGTGGATCGAGTATTTTCGGAGGAGCAAGTTTGTTTGGCTCAAGCGCCCCGGCTGGAACTTCCCTCTTTGGAAATGCAGGAACTCCCTCTCTTTTTGGCAGCGGAAACGCTGGTGGTTCATTATTCAGTCAATCGGGTTCACTATTCGGTGGCTAGAACTCTCTCTATAAGCCAGCTGCTGCTAAAAACGACCAAGAGGATGGAAGTGACGATGACGATGAAAATTTTGGTAAAGGAGATGGCAGCCCTCCCGCTTTCGGAGGAGATAATGCAATCAATTTTGGCGATGCTTCAACTAGACCAGTCAAGCTTACCATATAATCAAGACCTCCTGAGAAGAGCAATTCAGTCAAAATTTTCAACGTAAGATTACCCCTATCCTACCTTCTTAATAGCAATCTAATTTTTTCTATAGTAAACTGTCGAGAAATTTAAGCAAGTCATTCACGAGACCGTGAAAGGCTAGAAAGTTGAGAATAAGAAGTCTATGGGAAAGGGTCTTCTTTCCATCGAGACAACTGAAATATCTGGTCGCAAAGTTTTCTTGGTGGTCTTCCGCAATATGATTGGCAAATCCCTCTTCTAAGGTCAAATAAACGCAACGTACTCTAAAATGCGTCGAATCGAAGAGAAAGCCTCTAAGCACTAGCTCAAAATTGCAACCTACAAGATAGATCCAGCCACTAAGAAGCCCAAGGTCGATTATCTTGTGATTTCCTTCTCCAGGAGTGATGAGCTGAAGCAATTCGAAGGTCATTTCAATGATTCTATAGAGGAACTTAAAAAGGCCGCACCAGTTGCTTCAACCACAGTTTCAAAGAAAGAAGAGGAGAAGAAGGTCGATTGAGGTGGGTATAATGCTGCTTCGAATATAGTTTCAAGCTAGCTGATAGTAAAGTTTGTGGTACAGAGTAGTGTTTCATTTAAAGAGGATTAATTAAAGAAATAGTTGTTGAATTCGCATAATTTTTCTCTCTTGATATATCTTGCTTTAGCTTTTGCTAGTCGTTTAATTACCTAAACATTAAATTTCAAAATGGAAAACAATAGCAGGATTATGATGACAATGAATCATAGATCTTTGGTATCTGAGCCTTTTTAAGATATAACTGGAGTGTCTCGCTCACAATGGAACAAACAGTCTTCTACGAATTAGACTCTCAGCCTTGATAATACAATGAAACTTAAGGACTGATAAGTGGATGGAAATATTCTAGAGATTAAAGACAAATCTGGCAGACCACCTATTCAAATATATCACTCCAAGTAGAGTTCTCAAGGTGAGAGCTCGGGCATATTATCCAATAGGAAAAGCAAGAGCTATGATTTTGGAATCAAGAACTTCAAAACAGATTAGGCATACTTCAAGATGCTTTAAATTTAGTAGCAAAATATAGATAGAGAGAAGCTTTCAATTCCTAATGATTTTTTTTAAAAAAAGAGATTGATTTTTGAAAGTTTTTTAATTTATAATGAACATAGTAATGATACTACTTATAGAAAGGAGCAAGAATTAAATGTGAAGAATAGAATGAAGAAGATTCTCAGTGATATGAATTCAAAGTCCAGCTTATAAACCTAAAGAATTTTATGAAATTTATTTTTACCACTACCAGGACTGAGCATACAAGGTTAGATTAAGGAAAAAGTTACTAAAGAATATTCTAAGAGAGCGACGAAGACCATAGAAAATTTGTTCTCCCAAATTTTTAGCAGCTGACTTATCAAGAAAGTGAGGAGAATCTTAAAGAAGTGAGGGTCTTTAATTAGTCTTTGATGGGCACTCAGAAATTCCTAGATGGGGAGTAGCCGAAGTATTATAACTTTAATGATGAGAAGTCTTGTCTCTCGGATACTCTGTATAGGATGTGTGAGAGAAATATAATTCCAGATGATAAAATAAATTTATTTCTTATATTAAGTGGATCATATTAAAAGTTGAATTATGGAAATAATGAAATCGAGAATTTAAATTTGCTGCCATTAATTTATTTTAAAGATGAAAGAAGGGATTAAATATTAAAATGTGGGTTAGAAGAGCCTCCGATAAATCTGTATAAGAACTAGTCTTATATAATGACGACCAATCCTCACTCATCTGTGACTAGCAATTCTAACTTAGAGTAACTAAATTAAAACTGTAGTGGTTTCTAATAAGATGAAGAGAGCATTCTTCACTATTCTAATTTAAAGGACCCTAATAATAAATATGATACAAAGTAGAATTAAGTCCAAGAGTTTAATGCGTATTTATTTATACATGTATTATAATGAGTAGCACATTTAAACTTCTGAGAGACTGGTATTCTGGAGAGACAGATTCTAATCGCAGTTAAGCCAAGATTTCTAAAAAGTACTTCAGGTGCTAGAAATATCTGAGTTTTAAAACGAGTTTAAGAAGAACGCAATTTAAATGCTATATCTTTTATTTTCCAATATCTTTTGCTAATTTGTAAGGTTGAAGACCTGTTAATGCTGACTAGAGATGACTTACTTGAATTATAACTGCCTTTGGGGGTGAGGAATAGACTTCTCTCCTTCATTCAGTTCTTCAAAAACAAACTATTCTTAGTTAAAAGTTAAATTATATTTTCTATCTATAAAACAATGAGGGTAAAGTGAATTATCAGACTCTAGCACTCTCAGACGTAATCCAGCAGAGAGTTTCACTTTATAGGAGTGAGATAGGTTCTAACTACGAAACTATAGACAGCAGATACTAACCAGAGAGAAGTAAGTCTAAAGAAGCGATGACGCTTAATAGAACACTCAACTTTGACTCTACTCAGTAAAAGTAGACTCCCTAAATAAGCAGAAGCATTAGCAAAGAGAAAGCATAAATTCATTCTAGATAAATTAAGAACTCGAAAGAGCAGCTATTGGAGTAATCTAAAAGCTATTTTGTTAGAAATAGATTTTATAAAAGGAGGAGGAGGATAAACTAAAAATAAATATTTAAAGTATTGAAAATATGTTAATCCTACATATTTAGATTATAGAATTCACTATCTGATGGGGATATTACCTCCAGATGGAGCCACCTAAATAAATTAAATAGAGAAAATGTTACCTTAACTGGTCTTGTTTAGATAGGCACCATATTTAATCTATTAAACTAAAGAATAGCTGGAGAATAAATTTAAAATTAATTGGTGTTTGAGTTTATTAGATGGTGCTAGATTGAATTAAAACTTTAAATTGTATATTTGCATTTATTGGAAGATTGATGCTTGTAAATCTCGTGTGAGTGGATATAGGTTTGTCTGCTGAAAACCTGAACATATTAAGTTTGTTTATCTTCGATTCTAGTCTGTCCTCTAATTCCCTTTAATTAATTAAAACTTTAGAAAAATGTAGTATAATATTATAATCCCTTTGTATTCTGTCGACATCATCTACGTTTAAGTCTTATCTAGTCTATAAGTCCTCAAGGCTCATCTTCTACTTGTTAAAGTATTCTTAAAGCATGCGCTTTTTCTCATATTTTATGAGGTCTTCCTCTGGAAGTCTCTCTATCCTCCTTATCTCATCAATTTTCTCTAGGTAATTTCGCTAATACTCAGCAGGGGCATTTTTAGGTGGCTGCCTGAATCCTCCTCTCAGCATAGTCATTTAATAAACTCTATGATAGAATATTCTCTATGAATATTTCATTTCAATGAGATCCCATTCTCTCTTATCAATGGCTTTTTCGCCTGCCTTCAAATAATCTGGGTTAACGTCTTTATAACTCTTAGTGCACTTTTTATTAGAGTAGTAAGCTCCGATTATTCCGATCACGATACACAAAAGATAATTATAGAAGTGTTTGAATGTGGTTATTAATTCTAATAATTAAAGCAAACTTCCTGGGATTAGGGTCCCTGGATAAACGAACTCCCAATCATACACCTACACTTCTCAAATATTACACTATTTAATGGATATAATTTAAATCTTCTGAATAGCTAGAGTAAGTAAGATTTGGTAGCTTTTCAATTATATTGCTTGGAAAAGAACGTAGGTTATATTGAAAATTGGAGCATAGAGAGAGGTTTCATCTGGCCATGCAGCTATAAATATCTGCTATGCTTTAGTTCCTGACTGCTTTACGCTGTACTTATATGTCTTCTAAAGAGCGGCAGTGGTTATGTTATTTGTAGTTTGATATGTGCCAGCATTTGAAAGGTAAACATCCGTCGCAAATTTATAATTGATGAAGATTCTAATCTCTTTAAATAAAAAGTACTTTTGTTCATTTATAAACTTGTGCGTTGGGGTACTCTGTAAGGTTTGCAGTTATTGTGTAGAGGCAAGGAGAATTTAGAGTATAATTGTATTAAGAGTTGGCTAAAACATTTTCACAAATTTAACTTAGTCAATTTAAAAACCTGGGTTTCGTTAGTTGCATAGAAAGTGGTTTGCTCTCCACAAATGGATTCCTTGATGGGACAGAGTTCGATACCAAACTTTTCTTGAGTATAGGATGTAGTGCATAAGTTACCAGTTGAGGATGAAGTCTTGCACTGAGAGTAGTTAAACTTGGAGTTTAATTTACAGCAAGTCCCTACATCAGTCTTGCTGTTATAGCAATAGTACACATTATTATACTTCTCTAGGCAATAAGATAAATAAATAATTGATGATAATATGAAAGCAATTAGAAAGACACTTAGTTTATTTTTATATTTATGCTCCTTATATTATCAAATAGTTGTATAGACGTAATCGGCTGTTGTGACAGGATATCCTCCTGGAGCCTTTGCTTATCTTGCAGTGATGAATAAGATTGCGAGTATAATCTCCACTCTCTAGAGTAAATTTAATTGTCATTTAGATGTTCGTATTTATTTCTAGAAGTATTACTAGTTTTAAGGTTTCTCTGGGTCTTATTCTATTTTATAATAGAATAAATATAATTTGATCATAGTTTATCAGGTACACTTGTTATTGGGAACTGGTGCTTATTTATACGATTATATAAATATTTGATTGATCTTAATTTTGAAATGGTGGTATTTTGTAGCGGTTTACGGTTTAAGATTTAAAAATGGGAATCAGAATCGCGGAAGGAAGGAGGAAATGCTGCCAAAATTTAGACAGTACTAATTATTGAAGAATAAAAATTCTTGCGAGAATTTTTGAGCTAAAATCAAAAGCTATTGTCATTTTTTTAAATATACAAAGTTTAGCTTCAATTTTTTTAAAAAGCAAATTGATTAAAAATTAGGACTATATATTTTGAAGTAACATTTATTAACTCTTTTTAATTAATTTTGTTCTATTTTGATAATTTCCATGTTTAATTTAGTATTTTTAAACTTCGTTTACTCAAGAATTTCAACTGATATGACAATCTATTTTTAAAACGAAATCTAAGTAAGAGAAATAGTTTTGCAAAAGCTATTCTAACATACGCAAGTCAGTGATCTATAGGTATTCCACCTCTCTACAAAATGTTTAAAGCACGGTATAAGTCTTACCCCACGAGCACTATAGTCAGTATTACTTAATGTTGGGTTGTTAGTGCCGAAGTGCTGAGAATCTCCAAACTAAGTAGTGCTTTGAAATCCATCTCTGTATGTTTCGCTCTCTTGAAGCCTAACCATGCCTTTTGAGTTTGCATTTCTTTCTCTTTCCTCTCTAGAATAAAAATCCTTTGTTTGGTTCCCAAGGCTTATACTTAGGAATTCCCAACTTGCACACCCATTTTATAATTAGGGAAAATATCTATTATAAATTTTGCCAAGGCACAAGAAATAGAAAGTGCTATCACACAAGCTCCTGCAGTAAGCAGACCAACCTGCCAAGGCTCTATTCCCACATTGATTGATTCTTCACTGACATCTGCATGCTTCATCTCATAGCTGAATAAAATGTCAGGACTGTAAGTTAAATTCAACTACTACTATATTAAAATACCAGCTTAGATATTTTTAAGTGGCTTGATTATCGGGATTTGCTACAATCCAAACTGTGTTCAGAACTCCGTTTAAGTATGTAGGAATTTTGTAAACATAACCTGACTACAGGACAGTTTAGCCACTTGCCACTCCGAGGACACTTCCCTGGTAAAGCCGCAGATTATTCGCGAAGGTGAAATGAACAGTTATCATATAGTAATCAGAGGATAATACACTTTAAATTCAAACTTTTTAAAGGAAGAAGGCGAAGTGGTGGTGGTTATTTTCCAATAGCAGGGTCTTTAACTCGAGTAAGCAAAACCAGTGGCTCTTATATTTTAGTTCTAGAAGATAGCATTGAGCGTAGTGCTTGTAGAATTGCAACTGCTACTTCTTAAGCAGTATCCATAAGAGATGAGTGGGTCGTTAGCTGCTTTAGAACAATAGGTATAGTTGTCTGGGACGCATATAGAATCGGACTGAGTATAGTCGCAGCAATATCCCACGTTGTTTTTAAAAAAATTGAATTTTAGGGAAAGGCCTTTTGGGGAAAATTGAAACAGTTATTCCGTTTAAAAAAGAAAAATAAAAAAACCATTAGAAAAAAAAACAGTGGGAACCTTTGTTTTTTTTGAAAGGGGTTTTTTAAAATTTTTTTTATTTAAAAAAGAACTATTGGAGGATGTGATTTTGTTCTCTCATTGCTATTTTTATCTCATTAATTTTCACTTAAAATGTTTTGATATTTTTCATAAAAGCTATTTGGAAAGCATCCTAAACAGATCAAGAATCTCTCAAGGCTAAAATACAAATCTGCAGCACTATTCTCAAGAAGCAAGCGTAGACAATTTAAAATCAATACCATAAGAGTAAAAATACCTTAATCAAATATTGATGTCAAATTAAACCTATAACTACTCATAAACTCCATAATTCCATTTAAACCAAGAATAAGAAAAAGCTTAAACTCATTTATAAGCAATGAACAATTCCTATAAATATCCTCCTAATATGGAATAACTGAAAGACAATTAGTCTTATGGAAAGCAAAACCCTCAAATGAGTAATTAAATGAACACCTTAAAATCAACTGTTGAGGTATAAGAACTCAGAAATAATCCCCAATTTAAGATTGCCAAAGAGTCTAATATTTTAAATCCCAGCTTTTACAGCTTCCTTCCATCATACTAATAGCCTCAGACAGAAAGTACAAGTCTAGGGGACTTAATTCAAGGTAATGGAAATAGGGATCTGAAAGGATTAGCTAATAACAACAGCAGCAGTAGCTAGGATTTGAGAAACGAAGTCTAGCGAGTTCTAAATGAACTCAATCACATTATTTCTAAGAATGATCCCTCCGCTACTGCTACTCAAACCTTTTAATAAGCTTATTCTACATCAAACTATAAAGTGCAACAGAAAATGCTACATTCATAAACAATGGACTAAAAACAAACAGGTGCAGTAAATAGAGAACATGACTTCCCTCTATATCATAAAAAGCTCTAGTATTAAACGTGTAATGACAGAAAATTGACTGACAATTTGAATGAATCAGAGAGATATTTATAGCAAAAGGAATCTATGGATAATTTAATGGCACGATAGAAGTTTATAATCTATCCAGAGATTAATCAAAGGGAAGATAAAGAGTAGCTTTTCTACGAAGCCGATAGGTACAGCTAACCTCTTTAGATAGTTGATAATTATAAGTAGAACTATTCAAAATATGGAATTGAAGATACTTATTCGAGAGAAAGAAAGTTCAATCATCAAGATGAAAGACAGGAATACAAATTTAGAGATTTAATAGTTGGAAATACTTTATAGAGCGACTTTTCTGAAGAAAAAATAAATGTAAATTATCAACAAAAAGACTTGGATTTTAGAAACATTCCGTTGACTTAGACCAATTTAGGAATGTAATAGAGCAATAGAAAGCCTTCAAATGAAAAGTACAGTAGCTCAAGAGACTGGATTAAAGCATAGGAAGCGTGGTAAGGGAAAGTGTCCGCTCACACTTAAACGCCCATTGATAAAATGAAAGCCTAGAGATCTAAGAGCAGAGAAATTGCAAAAGTTGACTTCGCTCCCCTTATTAATTTACTTTCTATCTTCTTTTATTTCTCCTGCATTTAATTAGGTAGAGAAGGACAACCATAAGAATAAGTCACTTGAGAAGAATAAACTCAACTAAAACTCATCCTCTAGGCAAAAGAAATAAAGGAATCTGAGCTATGATAATTAAAATAACCCCCCTATAAATCCTTAAAGATTAACTTTTAACTCCACTGCGGGGATGAGTCTCAATTAAACTAGAGTGATAAAGCAGCAAGAATATTAGAATGAGTTTAAGAGCACTCAAAGACTTAAGAACGAATAGAGAAGCGCTTCTAAAAAGCTAAGCTAGTTAGAGCAAGCCAGGAAAGACATTAAACTTATGAATTCTAAAGCATTGTAGTTCTAAAAGAGGATAGAAAAGTTTAAAGACTAATAAATGACTCTCTTTAGGTGAATGACGAAGACTTAAAATCTATAACTTATTCAATGGTTATTTAATGAAATTTATATTCATTTTTAGATTATCTTCGATTAAATGGACTATAATTAAAAAAAAAAATCCTCAAAGTCTTCTTAAAAGTACTTATTTATAACCCTAAATCACCCTTTCTTGCTTGTTTATTTATTTATTTTCTTATTTTTTTCAGGACTATTAAAAAGCTTTAAAAGCCTATAAAACATTGTATAATTACAATTTTATTTCTACTAACTCACCAATTTATTTCTATCAGACTAAATATGCACGAGAACTGAAATGATAACTAATAATTTAATGAGGTTTTTAAAGTTTTGGTATAAATAACTGCCTCTTTGGAGAATGAATTATAATTTGTGAATCTACATCGCTGAATATAAGAATAAAAATGCAAGTAAAAGCTATGGGAGCACAAGCAGTAGCTTCCGAAGGGCAAACTCTTGAATCCTAAGGAGCTACTAACTCGCAGTCCACCAAACGCAAGTTTAACCAACCAGTGGCTAACTACTACAAGGTAAGAGTAAGACACCTAAGATCGCAGATGAGGATTACAAATATATTCTTAAGATAGAGTAATGCTCATTATATAGAAATCCTATAAAAATTAAAGATAGACTATCTTAATTAATCTTTTTTTGTATAATCCTATGATTAGGTGAGTGAAATGCTGCAGAGAAAATGAACATAGAGAGGTGAATAAATAATTGCAAAAAACAAATTCCAACCTCCTTAGTTAAAACTTTCATACTCTATTTTTTCTTTTTTTTTAATCCTTTGGTGTTCTCAGGCTAGCAACCATTCAAGCACAGCATGAGTGGGAGTATGGGCTCGACTGGCAACTTCCAATAGCAGAGTGACCTTTTGAAATAGTACTTGGCAGCCTAATAGCAGCAAATACATTAGCTGCAGAAAAAGATAGACCCTAAAACTCTCACTAACGAGCAAATTGCTCATTTAGAGGAGCAGCTAATGGCTCTCACCAGAGGAAACACCTAAGTTTATAATCTGCAAGCGCATCATATAGTGCAGAAGGGTTCAAGACCCAGTAGTCGGCGGCAAAGTTAGAAAGTATTGAAGCTGGCTGGCTAAACTGGGGAAGGATAAATCAATGAAATGTTTAAGGATATTTATTAAAAGAGATATTTATTTTTGAATGGCTGGGACTCATTCCAATAAACTTAATAACCACTTATCAATTTTTGTTTATAATAAGTCAAGTAAAGAGCAATCATCTGAGTAGAGCAAACAAGAAAAAGCAAGAGGCAAATCCATGCATCACAGAGTCGTTCTAGACGCAAATCAAGACTACCTTGCTGCTATGCTTGGTTAAGTTAATCCAAATAGTGATATAGTTAAAGTGTATATTGCGTAATCTTGGAGGCCTCGGAGTTTTAGTTGGTCCTCAACTAGCACCAAATTAGATGAATAGTCTGGGAGGAAGTAACATCACCCCAAACCATCATTACTACCAAGGCCACTACGCCAAGATGTACTACAAGCAGATGAAATAAATAGAGCAGCAGAAGGAATAAAACGCTCTCATAGTCAGGAACATCAAGACTCTTTATAAGTACCCCCAAGAACAACTGTAGTAGTTTAGTCATTTGCAGAGCAATGGAGGAGGTGCAAACTTCAATTCAGCTGGAGCCATTCAGCACAACCACTATAATTCAGACATCAAATGAAAAGAAGTGAAAATTAATTTAATTATTGATCATCAATAGAAAGAGCAAGATGAGTGAAGACACTCGAATCACAAACCAGAATGGGGAGGACATGGTAGAATTTGAAGGAGGTATGAGTGTACTCAGCTAGCCCTAAGCATACCAGTATCAAAGCTAAAGATTTGATAATTTAGCAGAGGAGGATACCAATAACTACATTCCTCATAGGAACCCTGCAAAAAGAATCAAGAGTTTAGTAGAGTAAGATACATACAAATAGCCTCTTATTAATGTTTGTTTTTAATTAAGATAGAGTTTCAGGTGAAGAGGAAATAATGGTGGGTGGCGGTGGTGGATATGAGCAATAAAGTGCAGCAGCAAGAGTCTAAAATGAAAATGAATTGCATAAGAATGCGTAATCTGAAATTCGCTAGGCAACTTTGAGTGTCATGGACAAGGGCTAAAGCTCTATGAATAAAAGGACATTGTTTTATCTTTAAGTAGCTTTGAGGATATGTCTTACTAATTTAAAACTCAGCAGCTTAGTCCATCCCATAACTGCTTCATATTTTATAAACGACAAGGATAATACGCTTGAGAATAGAAGAAGAGGGGTTTAAAATTAACATGAGGAGTTAAGACTTTACTAAGATCCCACTGGAAGGATCAGAATTCATTCTCCAGATATCATTAGAACTGAGAGGTAGTTAAAGGAAGAGGAGTAAATTAATTTTTCATTCTCCAATTACTCACCTCTATTATATAAATGATCCAAGAAAAGGCGATCAAAAGTTTTACAGATGAGATAGAAAACGATCAGCAGAAGCTGCATTAAATAATACTAAACTAACAGCAACTCCAACTTCTTTAAATGCAGCTCACTCAGTAGTCTAACAATCTAGTAAATAACCTGTCCATACCTGGCAAATAGAATGCTCCTCATCAACCAAGGCTCATTCTTAACTCCAACTAATCACACTTGCAGCACAACTCAGTTAAACTCAGTAAGCTTTCAAAGTTGCAATAGGCTCCACAGCTGTAGCTAAAAAGTGGTGCAGAAAATATAAATAAAGCACTGGATCCTTTCACTAAATTTATAGCTCTGACTTACGGGAACTCCTAGTTCGTGAGTTATGATCCTGTGGGCACTTTTCAAGCAAATGCTACTGGTAGCGGTTTAATGAAAGAAGGCTCTAATCCAAACATCCCTATGAATATCTACATCACTAGCAACACCATAAACGGTGAAACTCCTATACTCATCAGTTAATCTTATATAAACTAATTCAGATAAGTTATAAGTTAGGTATTTAACGAGGGATTTGAATAGAACTACTATCCCTCGATGCTTAGTTAAATAGCAAAGTAGCACCTCATTAATTCTATGCACAGTCCAAGTAAGATCAGAACTAACAAGGATGTCATCAAGAGAAGTAAATTTTAATAATGCAATAAATTAAGTATCTTAGGAGGTCAGCATAATGATGGTGCGTGGGTGTATGAAAAGCAACTTGCAAAAGGAAGGACAGGAAAAGTAGCAGGCCAGTTGGAGTCGGGATTATGGATGATATTGCAATACAGGGCCAAAGTGTGCCCAATCACCTTGTTCAAGGAGGGGGAGTTAACATGATTAAAAAACACAGAAGAAATAATCTGCAAAGCGCTCGTGGTGGTGGTAGAAGGGAGCGATCTAATTTGCAAAACAGCGAGTATCCTCTGGACGATGAGAACTCTATAGTCAGGCCAGGCTCTAAATAAGAAACTGCAAAGCTCAAAGACAGACTGAAATCCAATAATGAAGGAGAAGATTCCATTGCCTAGGACAGAGAGGCAAAATATCAGCAGGAGTTTACTAAAAGCTTAGTCAAGAGTTAAAATCGCCCTCAGTCTAAGCACAGACAGTTTTCCTAGAAGATTTCAAACACATCGAGTCAAGCACAAACAGCCTCAAATAACTTACTCAAGAACTCCAATAATGATAAGACAAGTATGAGTTCTATCAATCATAATCAAAGAAACTCCGTTGATGTAAAACTCAGGAAGACAAGCATAGCTGACTAATTTCACTATTAATCTTAAATTGTTTTGAAAAATAATAATTTGCATAAAAGAATAATCAAAGCAATTATCTTACGACGGGAGGTGCCTCTCAAGCAGCTGATAAGAGCGATGAGTCTACAAAAGATTCTTAAAAACCTGAAAGCTCAGATTCAGAGAGACCTCTTGATCCTTAGAATCCGTCTTAGCAACTTCCTTTACCTTAAATCGACGAATAAAATCCAGCAGTTAGCTTGAATGCCAATAATTTGAACCCAAATAGATAGAGCTATTCTATTAGACCAAGAAGGCCACTTATAAATCCTGTTGAGCAAGCCCGACTTGAATAGGAACGTATGATACAACTAAAGCTTGAGGCTAAAGAAAAATATCAGTAATTTTCACTTGCAAATAGATAAGCAGGACAAAAATATAAGTTCATAGTTTGCCCAGGTAATAATTCAGGTGTAGTGAAGCGCTGCCTAGAACTCAGATAAGAGAGATGGGAAGAGACCAATGACTTTGATACTCTCTTTAACTTCAAATGGCACCCGATTTCTAAAGGAATCAAGTTCGATATGGTGAATACTCATGGTACAAGATAGCTAGTTAACCATTTCGAGAATCACGATCTCTTTACTACAAAGGATCAAATGTTTAAGAACTTGCTAGCTCTTTGTGAGGTTAGGAAATAAAACGTGTTCGAGCATGTTCCTCTAACTTTTGTGATAGAAGTTGACTCTCCAAACTACGCTTATGATCTAGATCGCTTCATCTAGTACTTCTCTTTCATAGATAAATCGGTGGAACAGACAGGTAAAACACAGTAAGCTTTACTGAACTACCCAAACATGGTCGAAGATATTCTCTAGACCATAAACCAAAAGTTTCAGAATGCTTAGATTAACAAGGAAGAGCGAGGGCCATAGTTTGCTAAGAGGATAATTCCTACCTCTCACTTTCAGGCTCAGAATATGTGGGTCTTAAAGGCAACTGGTTTCAACAGAGGTAGAGGTATTCATGTCTTCAATAAACTAGAAGATCTTAGAAAACTTATTAAAGAGTACACTGATGGCCTTAATTATGAAAACTCTTACAACTCTCAGTAGTAAACCAATAAGCTACTCAGCAGCAAATAGCAGAATTAAACTGGTTAAAACAATCAGTTGCAAAAAGACTAAGCAAATCAGAACTAGCAGAGCTAGTAGTAAACCTAATAAAACCCAATATAAGATCTCTCCTAAGGTCTTAGATCTACAAGCTTTGTTATTCAGAAATATGTAGAGCATTAGTAATAATATTTTGCTTTTTATAGAGCATCCTCTATTGCTTCGACGTCGAAAATTTGATATTAGAGTGTGGGTGCTGGTAACTCAAGACGGCAAATGTTTCTTCTTTAAGGAAGGTTACATTCGTACCTCAAGTGAGGAGTTCACTCTCTCCTAAGAGAGTATTTCAAAGCCCTAAATTCATCTGACTAATAACGCAGTGTAGAAATTTACAGAGAACTATGGAAAGTTTGAGGATGGAAATCAGCTGAGCTTCTAAGACCTATAGGATATTTTAAATGAGGAGGATCCTTCAGCCGATAAGGAATATGTGAAAGGTAGATTGGTTCCCCGGATGAAAGAGATCATAGTCACGAGCTTAGATTCAGTTAGAAAGAAATTGAAAATTCCAGTTAACCAAAGGAACTAAGGCAGCTGCTTTGAGCTCTTTGGCTATGATTTCATAATAGATGGAGAGTACGACATATGGCTTATAGAGGTTAATACTAACCCGTGTCTTGAGGAATCTTCTCAACTTTTGACTAGATACATACCTCGAATGATAAATGACCTATTGAAGCTCACATTAGACTCAGTGTTTACTCAAAAGAAGGGCCAAGCTCCATATGACCCAACCTAGATATGCAAATTTGCTATAGAGGGCTATGCAAACGAAGAAATTATGTGGGAACCTATTGGATAGCTTGAAACTCAGCAAGTCACTGAGAACAAGTCCAAAGGAGAAATTGATAAGTTTGGAAAGATAAGCAAGATCTGATATACTCTTCTCAAAATGAGAGGAGAAAGAATAATCCAAGAAACTACTCTAACTGAGAGTGGGATTTGTAGTAAAAATGTTATAGAATAAAATATAAATCGCTATGTTTGACTATTATCACCCTTAATTTAAATTCTATATAGTTAATTTGCTGTTGTTTTCTCATGATAAAATTTGCTCTCACTTCTTCTTGTTGATTTCGATTCTCTGGACGTTAATCTCGTCATTCACTAGCTCGTAAATGAATGCCACTATCTCGTCACCTTGGACTGCAATAAGCATGAATGAAGGTCTAGGCTGACTGTTGAGACTGCAGTAAGCGCCAGTGGCCGAGCCTGGGTTGATGAAGTACTTTCCATCGTACTGGATAATCTGGTTCTAGTGGGTGTGCCCACTAATCAGATAGAAGTTACAATTATAATCATGATAAATTAAGTAATTAAGATATCAACATCAAGTTGTCTTTGCACAGCAGCGAGGGCCTCAAGGTCTCCCCAAGGAACAACTTAGTGACCATGAATCAACCCAAACTTAAAGTTTCCTATCTGTACAGTCTTCGTCTCAGGCAAAGACGGCATCTCATCAAAGTCACCTCTAACAGCGTGCATTTGAGATTTGGCTGATGCCAAGTTTTCAAGCCATTCGAATGTCTGAAAAGATTTAATAAGAATTCTTAGTTGGAAAAATCTAGTGTCGATTCTAGTTTCATTCTTACCTCTCTTGATCCAACGTTTCCAGGAGAGAGAACATACTGTAGCTTGTTAGGAAGTAGTAGCTCTTTGAACTTATCTGGGACATCCACAGATCTCTGAGGGATGTGTAGATCTCCGATGATCAACACGAACTATAAACAACAAAAGTTAATAGGCCCTCCTAGGATAGGTGCTTACTTCTCCAAGTTTGATTGCCATTTTCTGATTAGATAAATCTTTATCAATAATAATTTCTCCCTAATCATCTACCTTTCCTCCCATCACAAGCAAGCAATTAACTCATCTATTAATTTGTGATGGAAATATTCATATATCTTCTTCTATGTGAGGAAATTCCCAAACGAACTCCAGCTTCTTTAATTCTCCTAAGTCCTTGTTATCAGCTGTCTCGTGCAAACTTACTCCAATCATCGAACAGTTGTTGGGCATCTGAGTGACTCCAGCATCATATAGGTAGCTAGTTATTAGGCCTCCGTGGGTGAAAATTAGATGGTTGCCTGTCCCAAGCTACCTGAAATAATTTGTGGCTCTTGACTTGAGCTGTGGCCAACTCTCTCCCCTCGGGGCTTAGTAAAGAGGATCGCTGAGTTTCTATTTCTCCTCATTCGATAGACCATCATAATGAAGTCCCTCGTGAGCGCCAAAGTTTAACTCCCTTAGATCCTTACTCTATTATAAAATGAGGGTAGATACATTATGATAATGTTATATTTGATGAGAGCCTCGTCTGGAAAAGCCAAGGCGTAGAAAGCTGTATCTTTATTCCTCTGCAAATCAGATGAATGGACAGAGATAAACTAGTTTTGATAGTTCACTAGCACCTCGCTGATCTTGAAGGCTTGCTTACGCCCAAAATCACTGAGTCTTACATCCATCCAGCCGGTTATAGTGCCTGAGAGATTTCCCTGAGATTCCGCAGTTCTTACTAGCAGGAGCTTTCTAGCGGATTTTGAGTTCTAAGAGTTAGTCAAAAAGTTTTTGAGGTGATTTTCCAAAGGCTTAAAGTCTACTTTTCTCATTTTGTTTCTAGAGTTAAATTAATTAAGAACAAAACTAAGGCGTTAATTTTTTAATTAGGGATAATATAATTCAAAATGTTTGAGTTTGAAAAATGAAAGAGAGACTTGAAAGAAAATAATACGTCGACAAAAAAGAGAGTTGTTTGGTTGTTAATGTTATTATTTAATTTTCGCCCTTTAAATCTTTACACAGATATAAACACTAATTAAATATACCTAATGCACTAGCTACTGAATCATCCTCTTTCTGTGCCTTTCTCTTTAGTTTTTCTATTTTGTTTCTTCTTTATTGGCCTAGAAATGTGAAAGTTTTCTTCATAAGTTCAATTATCTATCTCTTGTTTGATCAGATATTGCTAGGTGCTTTAGATTTATTGGTACAGTAATTTTAACTCATTATTAGTGAGGTGGTAGCGCTCAGTAGGGCTTGTAGCCACCTCTGCCTCCTCTTCCGCCTCTCATGCCCCTCATCATCATATGAAGCATACCGGCAAACTAGTTCATCATAGCGCCGCCTCTGCCTCCTCTGATAACTCTGCCCCTACCTGGCACGTTCTTTCTCTTGGGAAGCACAGTGATTTGTCTCCCCTTGAACAAACTGTCGGTCAACCGCTTTGCCTTTTGAGCAGCCTCAATAGTCACGAATTCGATAAAGGCGTGCCTATAAGGGAGAATATATACACACAGGTAACGATATGATAAGGGGAAAATAAGTTGCTTTAAATATTTACCCTTTGGGGTTTTATGACATTTTGTCAACATATATTGTATTTATGCATGATTAAAAATGCTGAAGGAATAATAATTGTCAACTGGAATGGTGACTCTTTTAACCTCGCCACACTCTTTGAAGTGATCCTTGAGTTCTGCTGGCTCGGCGCTGTAGTCAACATTCTTAACGAAGACAGATCTCTCATCTGCGTCTCCTGGTCTTCCTTGTCTATTTAACGAGTGTGTTAGCCCCTCATCCGTAATTCAAAGTTTATTGTTTGATAAGTAAATGATTTGCTAGATTTTTAAATTAATTATAAAAAATAGCCTCTATGTTTTAAATTGTTAGGTATATACTTACTCTCCTCCAAATCATTCTCCATGTTCTTAAGAGCTTCCTTTTTGCTCTCTAATTCTGCCAGCTCCTATTTTTATTATCATTATATGATTAGCTTGAGTTGCGAGGGTCTTACATCTCTTTGCTGAGTGGCGCCTTGGTTGGCTTGGTCTGGCGGGTTTTGACCTACACTTTCTGGATCTTGAGCTCTGTTAAGTAAATTAATCAAAATGAAAAATAATCATATGAGCTTGATGAGATTCCATTTCGGCTATATAAAAAAGACACACAATAAAACTAGTTATTTAATAACTTCAGCAATATATATTAATTACAATTTAAATTAGTAGAAATATTCTAATATCGATGGCACAAAATAAGAAGAATCAACCTCCGCAGCTTGACAAGCAGCAACTAGCTGAACTTGAAGAGCAAAAAATTAATCTTCGTAAGTCTAGATATAATTCAAAAGAGAAAGTGTTAGAATACCTTATTCACTATGGGCAATCTCTAATTTACTTAAATGACCTTGTATAGTGATAAATGAGAGATTCATGGGTGCAACTGAAGCATATTAGGCTGCAGAGGATATCATAGATGAACTCTCAGCCAATGGAGGTATGTTCTTGTATGAGAAATACCTGGCCACCAAAGATATACCTCACTGCTCTTAAAGGCTGGTTCAATTCTTTGAGGAAGGAATCCAAGTAACCTACATTTATTGCTCATGCTAATGAACTGTAGTTTTCATATTTCCCAGGTGATCCTGGAGAAGAGGAAGAGGACTTTGACTCAAATTGGATTGGAGATTCTGAGCCTGTAAGAAGAAAATAAGAGTTTATAGCTAATTCTTTGCTTAGGTTTGCAGTGAGATAGATCATTGGGCGACCAAGATAGTTAAAACTAAGGAAGTGATGAAAGTGGAGAATCAAATAGACGATGCACCTTCAAGTGGAAGATCAAAGAGAGCTCCTTCTATCGCTTCCTCTCGCAAAGCTAATATCAAACTCAGAAGCTAAAAGACCATCATCAATAATTCCACTCTCGGTGTAGGATTGTATATATATATATATATCTTATATTTAGTAGGAAGAGTAGACTCTGAGTAGAAGAGTCGCTAAGGGGATTCAGTAAGGGGCTCTGAGAGGAAAGAGAATGTTAATATCTAGGTAAAAGAGGCTGTGCACACTGGGATTCAATTTTTACAACTTATTTGTGATTAGAGACATATTGAGGAAGGATGGAAAGGAGCAAAGTATGTTTGCTCACTTATTAGTCCCTCTTGAAGTTGAGCCCCCTCGAGAGATACCCGACTCTGAGAAGATTTTAAGAGACCGTAAGGAAAGGCAACTTAAAATGAAGGAACTTGTAAGACCATACACACATTTGCTTGCTCGTTTATTCACTATGCTATTTAAATTGCAGTTGCATTCAAAAAAAATATATTAGATATATATTTAGGAGTAAAAAGAGCAAAGAGAAAAAGAGGAAAGAGAGAGGCAGAAGTTGAAGAACAAGTAGGATGCTTTCGCAGAGATTGAAAAGGGCGATTACACCTACGATCTACAAGGCAAGATTCTCATAGTGAAGAAGCCAAACTTACAAAGAATGCCTGCTACTTAGACTGTACAGCCTGAGATACAACTCCACAATTCTACAATGGGCTTGAATACAGCTGCATCTTTAAAAGGAGAGAAAGTTCCAATTAAATCCAGAGCGAGACTTCAAAGTGCAAAGTAACCTCAATAGAACGAGCTTAAAGTAATCAAGGAAGCTGCTACAAGAAAAGAGGAGTCTCTCATGCAAGAAAGAGCAGAATAGGAACTTCAAGAAAACTACGAAAAGATGTTATTAATTATTTGACAATATATTTAATATATGTTTAGTCCTTAAGAAGAATCACTCAGAGACTATGGCTTGCAAAAGGATCCGTTAGCTGTATCTGCTGGCATAGCCTTGACAGATAAAGAGGGTAGAAAGTATCGAGGACCTAACATACCTAGAGAAAATAAAATGACATTGCAGGAGTACCAGAAGGTAGCTCAGCAATTTGAACTCTTCAACGATTAAGATAAGATAAGTAGAGTTGGCTCTCAAAAGAAGATAGGGAATGAAGGCATAGGAGCCATTTCATAGCTTGAGGATATCCAAGAAGATGAGGGCTCGATGGAACTATACTCTAGAAAAAGAGGGAGCCAAGAACGCATAAGCAAAAGATTGGGAGCTGATGAAATCTTTGATAGGGAAATATCTATGCAAGAGTATAAACAGGTGCTTAAGGCAAAGAGAAAGGACCTTAAATCAGCTAATGTGAAGAACCTGAATGATAAAGTTCTAGAAAAGCATAATAAGCTAGCTCGAGTAACTTCTGCCAAACAGTAGCAGGATGTGAGAATTAGAAGAACTCCTTCTAAAATGGGTCTTAAGGAAAATACATAAATGCAGCAATATATGAAGTCTTGCATTTGATTTTTAAGGAGAGGATTTTCAACTACGAGAATCATCTAGGGGGAATAGATTTCCAAACTAACTAATTTGGCTCTCAGATATCAGATGTCCGACCATCGTCAGGCCTACCCACCAATAGTAGGCGTAACCTCCATCTAGGTAAAAACTAACCTACTTCTTTGATCGATGAGTTCAACAAAAAACTCATGGACAAGGGAACAGATTAAATTCTATTACCTACTGAAATGCCTCAAGCAAAGGACTATCTATATTTTAATTATCTTTAGTTGAAGTATTTATTAATATTATCTTCAAAAGAAGCAAGAACGCCCTTAAACTAGCAAGCCAGTAATTGCGACAAGAAACAAGATAACTGTGAATTAGATTAACGACGCCCATGCTTTGTAATCTTCGGTCCTTGGAGCACAGGCTGCTGACTCTGCGGGCAAAGGACTTGCCAACGCTCGTAGTTAGACAAATATGGCCCAGTCAGAAGTCTCCTTCCTTAATAAATTATCAGAATCATAAATAAGTACAAATAATTATTGATAATGTTTTAGATTTGTTTACCAGAACATAGATATAGAAAAAGGCTCCTAGGGAGAGAATAATCTCAGCTAAGCTTCCTTAAGATAAAGAAAAGCTACCTCCGCCTCCTTTTGGCAAGACTATGGGGCATGGATTTTTCATGCCTCCTAAAGTTAAATGACACTCTAGTCATTCTTAGTGTTAAAAATAAATTTCTTTTGCTTAATTCCAGAAATCTTAGATCTCTAAACTTGTCTGGGGAAAAGTCTTATGCTTAAAATTATTAGATTTACAAAAGAGCAACAAGGTTACAAAAAGAAAAATTTCATTAGAAATTCTCAAATAATTTCTTTTGCAAATATGAAATGGATGTGGATAAGTAAATGACCAAATTTTTCAAAATTAAAATTACAAAGCCGTCAACTATAATTATCTCAAAATAATTTATTAATTCTTCTCACCATTCAAAAATTTCCACTCGCCCAAATATTCTTCTCAATGAGTTTTCTAGGTTATGATCCTCGCTCACTCATAGATCTCTCAAGCTAGAATAATAATCGTAAATAAGTTAGTTTGATATACTAAAATATGAAGCTCACTCTCCTCTGGCTCCACTATCTCCTTCATTCTGTTCATATGTAAAATTAATGAGCATTTTTATCATTTTTCTGCTAAATTTGCTGATTAGACTGAGTATTGGAGTCGGAAGTAAACCATCTCATTTAGTCGACTTGCTGCTACTAGTTTTAGAGATCAGAATGCTACTACTGTTACAATTGGCCTTCACTCGCAAAACTACCAGGTCCTTCTCTGCTGCCACTAGATCTCATCGAAGCCTAGTTTCTGTTCTGAAGGAACATGGCTGGGTCAAACTCTTCAGTTCTGCCTGACCTGCTAAGGAAAGGATTTGCAGCGCTAGTTTGAGCTAAATTAATTTACAAGGCCCTTTGGGCAATTGTATATTTTATAGTTTGTTGAAGGAAGGGATTTCTCTGCGAAGCCTGCACGTTTTGGAGAGAGTTGCCGCTCATTTGATTAAAACTCAGACCCACATTTTGCTACTGAATCTGACTAGTATTGTTTGAAAGAGAAGCAGCTACGTATTTGGTTGTGAAATCAGCCAGAGTTGAATACTCATTCACTTGTTCTGCTCTAACTGGAGCAGAGCCATTCAAGTTAGCGCTATCTAGCCTATGACCAAACTTCACAAAGATACTATTAAACATCAATTCCTCTTTATGATTAACTTGCTAAAAGTAGCTTCTCTTCTTTAGCCGATGTTGAAGATCTGGCTATGGTTAGCTGAGCCAAAGTTTGCTCTCTCTTCCTTGGGATCCATGAACTAAGTGGCATGATTAGTCGAGTCTGAGCGATTGTCATTGAACTAGTCGGAGAATTGGTTTGATCGTGAATTCGTAGAACTAAAGAAGGGGTTGCTGCTGAAGTTATCTCTCCTCTGACTAAACTACTCAGAGTGATCTTAGTCATAGGAGCCCCCAATCTTAGAGGAAGACCACTCGCCTTCTCTCATAGTCTGATCTTAAGACTTTGCCCCCATCATCATATCTTAGTCTTTGGCCAGAATATTTCCAAGCCCAGTTCCTTTCTTCTGTCTCTTGACAACATTGAGTGAATTGAAGTTCTCCTTTTGAGGGTCAGACTAGTCCTCAATTTTCAATGACTGGCTAATCTTTCCAGTTTTACCTTCAAAGAACTCAGACTGCAATTCTTGGATGAGGGTCTTGAACGACTCGAAAGGATTCGAAAGATTTATCGCATTCGTAGGCAAGCCCTGCTTTTAAATAAAAACTTAAAAACTGTATTAATTATGTTTAGATATAATAGATAAAAAAAATAATCAATAAATATGTTTTAGTCTTTCTTCAAAACAAAATAAAAGATTTTATAAGAAGTTCTTTTCTCTTAAGAAAAATCAGAGATAGATTTCTATTTACACTTCTTAAATTTGAATTAGTTTAATTGCTTTTGCTCCTCGTTAGAGTTTCTCAAATTGAAGTTCTTGATCTGCTTCCTTTGCTCTGACTGGTTTTCAATTCCAAGCTCTCTAGCGTACTCCTCAATCTTTTTATGAGCCTCAAGATAACATGCCTCATATTAAATTCTCCCTAAAAGAAGCCTACTGCTATAGATATGAGATATTACTAGCCTAAAACTTCAAACAAAAAGAGTCAGTATTTAGATATGTGTTCAAATTAATTATCGTCAAAGACTTAAAAGTCTTCGTTTATTTTCTAGTCTAAAGAGCTTTCTTACGAGGAAGTCAAGGATTCAATTGATTCCGAATTCATTTGAGCCTCAAGATAGATGTATGGGAAGTTCATCAATACCTCTGTGAGCTTTGCTTCAACCTCATCCTCCTACTTCTTCTTAAAGGGATGCAAGACATGCTGGTACAAGTGATAGTTATGATACAGACTCTGCGACTCTCTCATGGCTTCATCCTACTACAAGACTTCCTGCATTCTCTCATCGCTCTAGTCTCTCTATGCTCTTGAGCCAGAGCGAGACGACTGCTGATTCTTCCTAGAGGGGATCTAATCAGTCCCATAGATCTGCTCTATGAGGGAGTTATTCTTCTTATTGAGGTGGCTATTGATGCAAATCTGCACAAAAGAATCCCTCTTCTCCTAATTAAGCTTATCGAAGAAGGCTCTCTTGAGACTCTCATCGGCTTGGCGCTTGAAGTTGCGGAATTGATAGCTGTTCACAATCTCAAACTCATTCATGACTATGAAATTGATGCAGAAGTCTTCCAGCGATTGAGAGTTGTGGGCGTGCGCAATCAGGAAAAGCAAGAGAGCACTCTTTGAGTTTACATAGCTCTTCAGATAGCTAGAACAAATTTCAACTAGCCTAGATAAGCTGAAGTAGTCTGCGTAGATCATGAGGCGCACGAAGAAATCAACTGAGGACTTATTGATGTAAAAGTGGTCTGAGTAGATGTACTAGATGATGCAGGAGAAAAACTGCTTGGGCACTCCCTCAACTTTTATGAAGGGGTTGCGCTTTGCTCTCGCTTCAGAAAAGTCATAGGACTTTGAGAGCATACTCTTGAAGTAGGCGCAGCGTTGAGAGAGTACAGTTGAGTTTGTTTTGATGAGAGTATCCTCAACAAGGAAAAGAACGTCAAAGAACTCATCTAAGTTGCGGCACTGGTTCATGTTCATTAATGCTTAGCAGTGAAGCCTTTCTTGGCGGTCTTCTGGTGACTGCATCAAGATAAAAGTTTGAAACATTTAAGGGAGTTAATTACAATAAGGGGGTATTTATCTTCGCATGAGGCAAAGTCAAACTTCTGAGTTTCCTCAAGCTACTCAAAGTAAATATCATATTACAATCTCATTAACTACTCTTGCTTCTTCTTGAGTTGTTAGCTGACTGCCTTATCCATCTTTTCAATTTACTAGGCCATATTGATTTGAGCTCCTCTATAAATTTCTAAGAGAAGCTGATGCTAACCGAACTGTATGCCTCTTTGAAGCTAAGCGTATGTCTGATCTCGAAAACTTTAAAATAAGCTATCGTAGGTCTGCTTCAAATTGAGTTCGAAGCAAATTTCGGCCACCTTCTTTACTTCCTTGAGAGTCATAGTCTTGGCGAACTTATCGCAATACAAGTACTCTAGGAAAGTGATAAAGCTGGATCTGCAATTTATCTTGTCCAACACTATCTTATCTCCTTTAATTTAAAAACTAACTTGTTATGAAGTTTTATTGCTATTTTTATTATGAAATTTATAAGATTTATAGTAAGCACTTGATGTGAGATAATTTATTCTAAAGCTGGTAATAAATGATGACTTTCTAAAAATATATTTCAAAATCATTCTTTATTTCATTTCTTTATAAAAATGGATATCCTTTTTTGGCAGTGTAGACTTTAGTGATGAAAGGCGCCACGAACTCATTCATTATCATAGCCTCCATCTTTTAGGTCGGGAGAGTAGGAGGGACTTGGCTTTGGATCTCTCTTTGTATCAGCCTAAATAGAACCAGTCCTCTGTGTGCATGCACCTCCTAGTATTTCCAATGCTGGTCGCCGTTTAACAATGAGTTTATATTTCACACATTCCACTTTTCATATGAATGAGTTTTAAGGAGAAAAGAAATTTAGGCAGAAGATGATGTCTGAATTTTCCTGGCAGTTCACAAGAGACCTGTAGTCTTCCACAATAGTGGATTGTGAGATCTGAATCTGCTGCTTCTTATGGCTTTGGAAGTCGAGGATATGCAAGTCATCGAAAAACTTTCCATCGAAACCTCCGAATTGAATGATGGACCCTCCGATAAAAAGAGCAGAGTGTCTCCTACGAGGAGATGGCAAATTTCCAGAGGCACAATGTTCCTTCCAAACAAGAGTTGCGAAATCAAACTCATGGATATCGCAAACGTCCTTCTCGTTTCTTCCTCCAATGATAAACAGTCTCCCTTAGTGAGTAGTAGAGGCATGGCCCCATCTTGTGCTGGGAACTTTCCCCTCCGTTGGTTTTACAGCCTTGCACTCAATCCTGATTTCTAGGTTAGAAGGATCTTTGATGAAGTTACTCAAGTCAAAAATGTGCATCTCATTCATGTGCTGGTACTCACTATGACACCCTCCAAAAGTCACAACCTCTGTTTCACTGATCGCAGTGAGAGTGTGGAATCGCTTTGGAGTAAAATGGTCAATGAAATTGATTTCAGGCTTGTGCCAGGTTTCATTATCGAGATCAAAGGCCCATAAGTCCGCCAAATCTGAGAGACCTTCTCCACCCACTACTATTTTAAGATTGGAAGAGATCAGGAAAATAGTTTTATTAAAGTTTGCTTTAAGACTGCTAAATATTTAAGTATGTCTTTTGCTATATATAGTCTCCATGACAGCTAAAAGACTATTTAAATTTCTTAGATATCACTAAAGATCAACTAAGACATAGATACATATTTAAAGAAAATTTTCTCAGGCAGAGGTCTTTCTCTATTTCTTTCGATTGTTAAATTAAAGAATTAGTAAAACACATTAAAGCATAATATATTTAATATCTTTTCAGAATTATCTTAAAATAGTTAAAATTAATCATAAATTCATGATATCATATACTTTCCAAGTCTACAAGAAGCGTGATAGGTCCTAGCTTGTGGAAGAACAGAGTTTTCGGCATATTTAATTTTCTCAACTTTAATAGTCTTTGAAGCTCCAGATTTTGTTAGTACTGAGTGAGGTTGCTAAAACTGTAGCTTCAAAATATCATTAAATCGCTGCCTCTGAGTGTGTCCTCCTCCAAAAACGTATATTCTACAGTTAGGTTTAATGATAAATCCAAGTATGACAAAACTCTTTATGTTACAAATCGGTACAAACTCTCTTAGGGATATTTATGTTCCACTTACGAGTCAGTCTTCTCATAGTAGATGCTAGTGTGATTTGACCTGGATACTAAAGCCTTGTCCTCTCCTTCGACAGGAATCTCTTAATAGAGCATGCTTGTGAAGTCGAACTCCCACACATCGCCCAAATACTAGCCTATTTCATAGTTTAGAACATTCAATTATTATCCTTTCGGGACTATAGCAGTATGCCATTTTTAAATATATCTAACTCTCTCTCTTTAACTCGAACAGCAGGAATTTAGAGTATGGATTAGGAGACTTACCTTCATAACCACCGATGATGTAGAGGCGATTGTGGGCCTCAACGCATGACTGACCCCACCTGGCGGGTGGCTTAAGTTATCTCTTCTTATAGAGTTGATCGTTGACTGGCTTGCCCTAGTCAAGATGGATAAATTCATTCTAGCAGTTCCTTCTAAGGTGGTCTAGGTTTGCCCAGAACATAATTTAAATTCAAATTCTCAATTATAACTCAAGCGTACTATTCTGCGCTTTATTTTTCCAATCACCTACTCCCCACACCTACTCTATCTCATAAATCATAATGTTACTCTCTATATTCATATGATATGCTTCTATCTGGCTTTGCAAGTGTCATCGCATTTAACTTTAAAGGAGGAAAGTTTACGAACACCTGATTTTTGTAAATCATCATTTCAATGAAAATAAAGGATCAATTATGCAAGTGGATTAGAAATTACAAGTTAAAGAGCAAAACTATTTTAGTGGGTGTTGATTATTGCAATTCCTATTCATATTTAATAATTTAGGTAAAGCTCTAAAATGGCACGGTAAATGCTTCAGCAAAGCTTAATTGATCGCTAAATTATATGCTTTTTTACAAAGGTACAAGGAAGAAATAAAAGACAGGGAAGAGGAAAAGAGAAAGCAAGAGGAGTCACTAACGACATCTCAAATATCTCACTCACTCTAAATTCTAGTCTACAGTTTAACCTTCAAACCGATATCAGAAGATTGAAAAGCAGACAAGCTAAAGCTCCAATTAGATAAAATTCATGTACTCAAGGTCGTAAAATCACTGATTGACTACAACTAAAGACTACTGAAGCAAAGTGGTTTAGAGGGCTAGAACGTTGATGATTACATATACATGAAGATAAGTCTGATGAATCCCTCTGACTTTTAGAATGAGAATGTTCCTGTGCAAATCAAACTCCCTCATCCTCTTTACAGCGTGGATAATCCATAAAAATGTGAGGCCTTGCTTCTAGTAAAGGATAAGCCTGAGATATACACATAGCTTTGTGCTGAATCAGACTTCCTCTCAATCACATAAATTAGGACAGTCTTCGATGTAAAAACGGAATGTGGAAACGGGAAAGCTAACGCAGTAAAGAAGTATTTGCAAAAGTTTGATCTTATCCTGATCGATGATAGACTTAGCCTTGCTTCAGTATCCGAAAGACTTAGGTGGAGCTGATACTCTGATTAAGAAAAGACATTTCCCCATGCCTGTAAAAGTACATGGATGCGATCTGCAGTAGTCCAAAAAGAATGTGATAGAGGCATTTTAATCAGTGGGAATGCTTTTGGGTAGCTAAGCAGATTTTATAGTAAAGTGTGCCAAGACAGAGAGCATGAGTAAAAAGGAGAGCGTGAAGAACATTATAAATTGCGCTTTGAAGGCTGTTTGCCTTATCATGTATAGCTAGAGAAAAGTGAAGCACAATAAAATTAAGCTGATCACTTTAGAAACCACTAAATCTCTTCCCTTACCCATCTATGAGGATGAGAGCTTAGTGCAGAAGTTAGAAGTCGAATGAACTTAATGCTTTCTCTACTCAATTTAATTAAGAACAGAATAAATTTCTTTGTAAAGTATCGATTAGTCTAACCTTTTTAAAATAAGGAATAAAAAGTTAGTATCCATTCAATCTAAGAAGAGAATAACTACTAAGTGTAAGTAGTAGTATCCTTGTCTTTTTATATAAACTTGAAGAATAACTTTAATTCCAAATAAATAATGAGTGACTCTCTACATCCTCTAAGACAAACAGGGGCTAATAACTTGCTGATTTAGCCTCACTAGTCATACATCAGCCAAAATATGCATCACCAAAGACATTAATCTCACAGTTTCTCCCCCTAAAAGTCGGAAATTTACAACAGTAATAAACTAGATAGCAGAAATTTTATGTTCGCTACAAAAGTAGAACCAATAATTGGTTTATTTTCTTTTAAATAAATAGAGGAGGTGGGAACTTAATCCACAAAAATAACAGAGCAGAAATTCACCAACAAGCTAGATTAATTATATCAGCAGCTGAATGGAATTGTAATCGATTTTATTTTGAAAAATTTAATTAGTACAGAGAATTCAACTTCATAGA
Organism: Tetmemena sp. SeJ-2015; assembly: GCA_027382625.1. NCBI lineage: Eukaryota > Ciliophora > Spirotrichea > Sporadotrichida > Oxytrichidae > Tetmemena > Tetmemena sp. SeJ-2015. Next base: position 53,952 of record JAJKFJ010021523.1, read on the forward strand.
ATTTTGCATCAAAGGGCAGCCGGTTAATAGAGTTGTAAATGCTGTGGGAGGTTAGCCAAAAATAGTTCCACAGCCAGCACTATTCACTAACAAAGAACTTAAGCTATTTAATCCCCACTCGAGGGAAATATAGTAACTGGTAAACTAATCACTTGAACACGTTGGGTTAAATAATAGCTTGTAGTCCCTTAAATCTACAGCTACTACCAGCAATAAAAGGGATGCCTTTGTTACTCCTATAATAAATGTCTTTCTATTATCATTTAATAAACTCCCAGAACTAAGCAGAGTTCTATATTTGGCTTTAACAGAGGCATTCATACTTCTGACTCTAAGAATGAAATGAAAAACAAAGCTTCCTTCTCACAACCTCCTATTTAAGTCTAGAGAAATCATCTATATTGCTTAGTAACTTTTCTCTTTTAATTTTACTTTTTTATATCAATTTACTTTATTCTATGATTTTAATAGCAAATGAGTATCTAGACTGGGCAATCGCCTCTAAATCCTGGAAGTTCAATTTTTGACTCAAAAAGCTTTGAAGACTAGCAAATCTCTGACAATAAGTGGCAGAAAGTTATGACAAATATCAGGCCAAATGCCTAAATATCAAGGCAGCACTATCGCGATGGAGTCAAGAATCATCTTGAGAGAACGCTTTAAAATAGATCCAGCCATAAGAGAACTGCTATAACTCAACATTAGAAAGAAAGAGTCAGCACACTAAGATAGTAAAAGCTTAATCAACAATAGACCATGAACAGGCAAGAAAACTCTCTAGTTGAGGATTCATTGATGATTGAACTCAGTAGTCAAGATAAAACAGGAAACCTGAACTAGCAATCTTATTAAAGCTAAAGAGAGCTTTCAATATAAGTTACTGACGAGCAAAGCTTAAATGTTCTTGATCTGAAGAAGTAGAGGGAGAACTCTTTAGAGAAATATGTTGAGGGTCAAATTGAGGATACCTATCTCTCTTTGAATTAGACTTAAACTTTTAACCAAAGCCTTAGTAAAGAGAGAAAGATTTCTTTTGTAGACGTTGAGGGAAAGGTGTAAACCAAAGATATGAAGAGAAACATAGAAATCACTCCTATGAAGCACAGCTTCAATTCTTCAACTGTAGGAGGTGGTCTGAATTCTCTTCATCAGACTAAAGATCTCAAACCTTAAAGGAAATTCATTTTATCTTTTCCAGCTCAAGCTCTAAGAAAGCTATTCCAAGCTAGTGGACTACAACTGCAGCTTTGAAATGAAGATTTCTGAACTGCTTGCTAAAGATAAGCAATAGGAATTCTTCATATTGCTGAAGTAGAGAGAGGATCTGCTTTCAGACCTCTTTCAATAGTATTTTTAGTCTAAGCATTTCAAATAGAGATATAACTCATAATATTTTTTATCTTAAAATAGGTTTATGATATAACCTTCTCCCAATCTAAGAAAGACTGTTATTTGACATTGTGACTTGCCTGAAGGATTAAATGGCAACCTTTGCTAAATTTCACCTCATCTAGAAGGCAGCTTATGAATTCGCATATCGCCAAATTCTTGCAAAGACTGTGAGCTTAGTGCAGCGCATCTCATCATACAAAAAGAAAGAGCAATAAGACAGAGATTATGAGGATAACCTGTTCAAAAACCTTGGAAATTTGGAGGCAGAGTTTCAAGAGTATATAAATATGTTCAAGGACGAGGAAGGGGAGGATAATGAAAGACTTACCAAGAAAACTGAATTCAGTGGCGTCACTATAATAAAAGGGTTGGTTTTTAAATGCGAGATATTTGTTGTAAAGACTTAAGAGAAATAAGACAACAGATAGAATTGAAAGCTTCAAATATCGCACAACTTCAGCAAAAATTTAGATTTTAAGATAAATTTTGATATTTTAAAGCGCACTTTCGATGCTCGTACAATCCCATTCGACCACTTTGAAGATCAAATAAATTACAAGTTCAAAGCTCTACAGAATGAAACTGCTAAGAAGGTTTTAAAGAGATTTTATAGGAAAGTTGAAGTCGCAGACTGGTCAACTCAAACAGAAGCTGATACTGTGCTGCAAGACAAGATGGAGAAAATTAGAAATGATTATAGATTAAAATTAAACTATAATCAGTAGTTGGTTAATTATAAAATCTGATTTTGAAAATATTATCAGCTAACTTGACATAATTAGCTCTCTGTTTTTGTTGAAGAAGTTAAAGACTTAATAATTTAGGTTACTTATTTCTATATCACTTTTGTTTTGCACATAGAAGAGCTATATAGAAACACCATAAAATCCTTGGATCTTCATCAATTAGTAGGAATTTTTAAAAATTTATTTTATGAAATTGAATTTCCTTTATTTATCTCATCCAGCAATACTATCAACTAAAGGATGAAAAAGCAGAGTTGGAAAACGCTCACCACAGAACTCTAGAAAAGTTTTCAATGGCAGAGCAGCGAAGATAATAGCTGGAAGAGGAGTTTGATTTATTAGAGCAGGAGACAGAGCAATTCAAACTTAAGACTAAGCTTATGACAGAGGAATTGGCTAAACAGAAGGCAATTTATGCCGATCAAGTTTTGAAACTGAAGGAAACGGAAGAAGAATTGGACCACACTAAGAAAGAGATGGGAGAGTTATACTAAGCAAAGGTTGAGGTCGAGAATACCTTGAAAAGACATGTTACTATGTATGCTTAGAGTAGCTACAGTCTTGTAAAGTAAGTTACTGATTCAGCCTTCTTCACTTTAGTGGTCTTACTTTAATTGTAGGAGTGGAATGCTGAGCAAGAATCGAAGTACTGAGTAGCTTCATCAGTCCTCTTAAGAGTTTTCAAAGGCTTCCTTGCCAAAGGAAGCACCAAAGCTAATTGATGTGTAGCAGTTATAGTCCCCTACAGGAGATTCTCCTTTCAAAAGCACATATTAAATTTTAAAAAATTAAGCAAGGATGGTAAGTCTAAAAGACAAGACACGGTAGATAAGTAAAAATCTAAAAGAGATAAGAACCAATCAAACCTAAAAGGAAAGTTGGCGATACCTCCACGCAAGAATGATTAAAATGGTCGTGACAGCTAGAGAATTTAATCTCCAGCTATACCAAACACTACGAATTCAAAGGCACCTTTCAAGGCAAATCATTCTAAGCAGGGTAGCGATTCGATTAGAAACAAGGATGCGAATAAAGGGGTAAACTAAAGATCTACTGAGTTCATTAAAAAGAATGGAAATGAAAGAGGAGACTTCAGTCTAAGTAGAGATGAGCAGGGGATAGATGAATTCAATGTTGGTACTGAGGAAAGTGAAGATGAAAGGAATTAAGAAGGAGCATTGGGGAATGAAGAGGATGACGATTCTGAGTATGATGAAATAGATGAGGTGACTGGAGTTACAGTTAAGAGAAGGGGGAAAAATAGAATAATAAGTAATCAGGATAGCATGATCAAAGAAAATGATGATGAAAGTATGATATCTCCAAATGGATCTCCCTTAAGCAAGCAACGGTTTTAGGTTGATGATATAAGGATCATGCCTCCAAAGGAGACGAGGCATGCTATATAATTATAAATTCATGTTCACGTATAAACAGACATCAACAAGCTAAATTGGCCAGGGACTAAAGAACCACCTAAAATACCTATTTCTAATTTACTTATATAATAGAGGACTGGGTCTATCCTGTTGATAAAAGAGCCGAGATAAGTAAATATTTAATCTGTTATATGGAAGATAAGCAAGAAAATAACCATAATGCAGTTTTCTTATTTGTCAAATTAAGGAGGTACACAATAAAATCCCAGATAGATCAATAGGTCAGTCTCTCCCATAAGAGATTTAAAAGAGCCATCAATCTAGAAGGGAGAAAATGTCCTTGACTTTTACGAATAATATGATGCTTTCCAACCCTCAAATAACACCTCTAGCAATTACTATTCTTACTTTGCTTATTTATGTGTAGCACTAAGTTGAATTAGCTGATGTCTGCTGGAACTAATGCAACAGATTCAACTGGAATTACATTCCCTCAAAAATCGCCACCAAAAACTAATAAGGGCAAGATATTCAAGAATAGTTTCAACTATGGATGTAAACAATATTGAATTATATTTTGAATAAAATGGAGCAAGGATTCGAGGATAGGATGATCAGAGAGCCAGAAACTTTGACGACTTGATGGTTGGATCTCCAAAGAAAATTCAAGAAGCTCTGAAAGAGAAGCAATTGAGTCAGGAAAGAGGAAATGAGTCCTCTCCCAATTTACAATCTTTCACACAGCATGCTTTGAGTGCTATCAATAGATTCTTTCATTTAAATATAGTATATAATTATTTATTCTATTAGAAATAATATTTTTAAGAACAAGGCCAGTGTAAAAGTTAAGTACATTTAAAACTATGATCCCGCAAGTAAACTCTTAGGAAGATACACCTTCCACTAAAGAGCAGATCATAAGACTTTAGAGAATCACTCCTTAAATTGATTTTTCAAATCAAGATTGAGTAAGCACTTAAAATTATTAAAACCTGTGCCCCTTATTTAATCTCAAAATTTATTTCATTTACCTTTACAAATTTTTCCCTTTTCTAGGCTTACCGCCTTTTAATTTTTCATCAGGTATCCTTAGAAAATATTTTGTAAATTAAAGAAGAGGGATAAATAATCTAAAAGTTTTAGAATAAATTTGTATACCATAGACTTATTTGAATGACATCAAGCAATAAACTAAAAGATGAGTAGCTCTACGGCCACAGAGTTTGGAACTTACTTCACTCGGCAGCCGCCTATTATCCTGAAGAACCCACTGAATAAGAGAAACAAGACTAACTGCTTTTCTTGGAAACTTTCATGGAGGTGGGATTAGACTACGACCAGTGGGGCAAGAATTTTATTCAAAAAATGAAAGAATAGAACCCCATTCAAACAAAGTATTTGCTCATTCATTAATTTTAACTTGATAGAAAATATTGATTGACTTGGAGAATAGATAGAATTACTCGGAATGGATGTGCAAGCAGCATAATCTATTCAATACTGAGTTACATAAAAAGCAATATGACTGCTCTTATGAAAACTTAAAGAAGAGGTGGGGACCTCTTTGACATGCTTAAAATGCTAACAGTCCAAAGTACCTAAAAGATCTTATGAGTTTGAGTAAGCATACAATTCTTCAATGTCTATAAGTTAAATTTTAGATTTAATTTCTTTAAAATTAAAATTTTTGTGTGAGCTAACAACATTAATTACAAATATTAGATTTTCCCCTATAACTATATCTATTTATTATACAAGCAGAATGATTGAGTAAAGGACACTCTTTCTTTATTTTTTTCAATTTTTGGGTGATCATATATTTTGATATTTAGCGCACTAGTTTAATAATTTTATTAGTCAGTGACTAATAAAATTAAAAATAGATTGTAAATTGAATGAATTGAGTTTAGAATTTAGTTCACTTTTGAGTAAATTGATGTCAGACCTTCTTAAGCTTAGGTCTCTATATTCAAAAACTGTAAGTTTGCTGGATAATAAAGGATTTCCTCCCTTTATTGTTTTAACTATAAGAAAATTTAATCATAAGAGGTAATAAAAAGATGCATTCAATGCTTATTAAATATTTAAGGAAACAGTTTTGTCCTTAATTCCTATTTCTCTTTTTGATAATATGTACCAGAAATATTTGAAAAAAATTATTTTATAAATTAAATTTATTTGTTTTTTAAAGGCAACTGAACTATGTCAGCGCAAATAATTCAAACTATTAAAGTTTTTACAAAATTTGTTTTTCTTTCAAAGATTTGTTTTTGGAATAGATTTTTTTTAATCAAATTTTATAAAAATTTTTTTTAAAATTTTCTTTTAAAATACTTTTCAAGAAAGAAAATTTCTTTTTTAAATTTTTCTTAAGGCTTCCTTTATGATTATTTTCTTGATTTAAGACTCTAAGCAATATTTGGGGAGTTTTTTAAAAATTTTTAATTTTTTTTTTAAAAAAATTTAAATAAAAAAAAGTTTTAAAATTTAAATTTAACAATATTCTTTTTTTATTTAAATTATTTCTACTTTTTTTTGGGGGGGGTTAATTATTCTCCTTAATTTATTAAGGGGTTTTTTTCAATTTTAATAAAAAAAAATTTAATATATATTGATTTAGAAGATAAGAAGAAAAAATAAAATACGCCACTTTCATACTCTAAGAGGGCAATACCATCCATTTAGTTCTTTACCCAATTACCCTTGTATATTGTTTATGGATTTCCAATGGTATGTCCATACCCATTTCTTGCTCCATTCTCATAAACTTGCTTTTAAAAATATTAACATAATGCTATATTTTCTCTATTTAAAAATATAAGCAAATAATTTTGGATTAAAGAAACTGGAAAAAATTTAATTTCAAAATCTCTAAATAAATTTAGTTTCCTTCATGTTTGTCCCCAAGTTAATGATACATAGTGCCTTTCCATGAGGGTTACCTTTTTTAATCTCTCCTTCATAAACATCTCCAGGGTATATGATAACCTAAATTAAAGATAAGATTTCTTTTCTTACTCCATAATGCTCAAGATGAGGACCAGATACATTCCCATAATACTTTCTACCATTTTCCCATTCGTAAATTCCGTAGCCATTCGTAGCCCCAATGCCCAAAAGTTTAAATTTATAAAACATAAAATTATAAAATTAAAAGCCTGTGAACCTACTTTTCGTATTTGCCCAATTGTATTCCCCAAAACCAAATCTAGCATACCCGATATCAAGTTAATACAAAATATGAAATAAGGGATTCAAAGTTCTCCATCATAAGAATCTTACCCTCCTCTATAAGTTCGATGATAAAGTTTCCTTTCAGGGAATATATCTTTAAAGTATTCAAAGGTTTAGATAATCTCCTCATCTTCATACATTTTGGATGAGTATGAATGAAATATTAATTTATTTAATCTTGAACTTTGTTTGAAGTTAAAATTTCACAGTATGGTTGCAAGGCATCTAAATTTTACTTTAAATTTAATCCGATATTGTTGGAATAGAAGTTATAGATAAACTGCCAAGTTTGATCACTCATCTAAAACTGGTACTTTTGCTCTCTGGTTAGCTTTCAAACAAGCCTTCTTAAATATTATAATTCCAGGTAAGATTCTTTCAAGGGAATATTCATTTTTGGTTCTTTCATTTTGGATTTAACTTCATGTTTTAACTCATCTATTTCTTGATTTGGTTCTGTTTATTTGATTCTATCTGCTTCAAGGAAAATGATAGTGCAGGTATTTGGCATTTCTTAAAGCTCTTTTAATTAAATCACATGCTTAAATTTTTCCTAATCAAGTAAAATATCTTTTACATAAGGTTCTATTGATAACTCTTTCCCTTCCGAATCTATTAGCAGAGTATTCTTAAGTGACTTCCTTTGCTTTGCTTTTATCTTTTACTTTAAGGGCAATTCTTTATATTTTTAAGAATCTTATGTCTACTTTACCCTGGAATGGCCTGAGAAATATATGAAATTTACTTGCAGATTCTTATTTAAATTTCTTTCTAGTTACTAGTCTTCCTACTATTATTTGATTTCCTCTATTTATGATTTGAAAGTCTTTTCTAGGGAAATTTTTAGACTCGGTTACTATGCGCTCAGTTGTTGCTATAGATCTTACCTGGTAGCTTTGAGTTTATTGTGGGAGAGCTCAGTGGCTGGGACTATTGTGTTCTTGTTCAGTACGTCAAATCCTGCTTCTTTTAAACACTTAGCCATCCAAAATGTGTCAATTTAACTTAAACCAAAAAATAATTGAATATTTTATTAACTATACGCCAAGCACTTGTATTCAATCAGAAAAAAAGAGAAAATTTTTTTTATTTATAATATGTAGATATTGGCTATATAATTTTCATTTTAAACTTAAACACTATAAGATATTTTTAAGTTTAATTAATCTTAAAAATCTGTACCTAAACTCCGATAACTTTTTAGACAATAGATGAGCTTAAATGTTTAAAGTATCATAAATATAACCATTTGGTTATGACTGTAGAGGAAGCTTAATTTCAAACTATTAATTTTGTTAAATCAGATTTCAAATGAATCATTTGAAGCCTTTATAACTTTAAAATAAAATAAGATGCCAAAAATAAAGATATAAATTGATTTTAACCCATAAATAAATAGATCAATGAAATGAATAGATTATTTAAATTCAATTTCTGCTGTAATAAATTATATTATTCAGTTTCGTGACTATAGTAGTTGGCGCCAAGTACTATAGCTCTTTTTGTCAGTGTAGTCTTTTATTAGGATTCATTATAATAGAAAGTATTTATTTTAAAAATGTAATGATATTTCTGAATATAAGAATATTATTTTAATGATTGAAATTAAATTTATATTTTCAATAGCAATATTGACTTATCTGTTTCCCATTTTTATTATAATTTGATATATCATATTTAAATTTTTCTTTTTAAAAAATCAGGGGATTAAATAAAGTAAAATACTGAGTACTGGCATATAAAAAAAATTTTAAAATAAAAGAAAAAAAAGTTTCAGGTTTTAATGAATATATGTGCTTTTAATTTAAATTAAGGACAGAATTTAATTCTCATATCGATTCGAATGATTAGAATGGACCACTAAGAGTTATTGTGCATAAGAATTAAATAAAATCAAAATTCAATAAAAAAAAGAGCATCAGCTTTTATCTTATTTAATGGGATTAGCATTAAGATGGCTTGTCAATTATTTTTTATTGAATTAGGTTAAAATTTAAATGATAAATACAATAAAATGAAAAAATTACTACTGGATAAATAAAAAGTAGATTTACTTTTTAAAAAATAATTTTTCATTTAAGAGAATAAATCTGAGAAATTTTGAAAAGTTTGTTGTTTTTTCTCTAAATGAAATATGGAATATATATAATAGAGATTAATTTTTAGCAATAGGATTTTAAGTTCTTTTTAGGAGAAATTAAATCTTTTAATTCATAATATATCTATTTAATAAAAATATTTTTGTTAATATCTTTCTAAATTCAGATATGAATTTAGAATCAATCATTTTTAATTGATGAAATTCAATGAATTATTTTGTTTGATAATATTAATAATTTGTTTCATAATTTAGAATATTTAGAGGATATTTTGCTTAATCAGTCTGCATTGTTTGTGGGCTCTTGATTGAGCTAATTATTATTTATTTCTATTTACAACTTTGATTACTATATTTCTTAGTTAAGCAAAGTTTGAAGCTCTTTTTTGATTTCCTCTCTTAGAAGGAGCTTTAAATTGGAAGCATCGCTGCTCATAATTGATGCCTCATTCATCGCTATGTAGTTTACGCAATACTTTAGTAATTAGTTTGCTTAGTGATCATAAGCGATTTAAAAGAGTTCAAAGACATTGTGCTCACTCACGAAATTCTTCAGCCTGATCTCTAGTAATTCAATCAGTCTTGGTTCTGAAAAATAGTTCGCGTGTTTTATTAGCTCCACCAGAAAATCCTTATCAAGCTTTTTAGGAATGCAAGAGTCTGAATAGAAGTATTATATGATGCACTCAAAGACTTCTTTAGGAACTAACTGAATTCTTATTCTATTTTAGGTTGCCTCAGAGAATGCATTAGACTTTGAAAGCATCGCTCTGAAGTATGCACTTCTGTGTATAACTACTGGAATGTATACCCTCAGAATAGAATTACTAAGCACAATATCCGAGGTTGAAAACTCTTTGAAGAGAAGGCACTAGTTGATAGCAGCAGTTTCGTATGATTTCTGTCTTTCTTCATTGTTTTATGGCGACTCCTTTGAAATAAACTACTTCTTCAAAACTTAATTTTAATTTAAGAAAAACTAATAATTTATCTTCGAAATAGATGAAATCCAATTTCAGAGTTTATTCGAGCTCCTCAAGTAAAAAACTACATTCAATAAACTCTTGCTTATTCTTTATCTGTTACTCGCTGATTTCCTAGATTTGGTTCTGCTAAAAAGTGCTTCTTTGATGATCAGTTATGATTTTTTTGTGTATAAGCTTCTCTGTTAGCACTATGGCTCTTTAAAGCTGATAGTGGGTCTGATCCGAATACTATAAAATTAAACAAGCTATAGTGGGTCTACTTTAAGTTGAGTGCGAGGCATATTCCTGCTACCTACTTAACTTCCTTGAGAGTCATAGTCTTGGCAAACTAACGACAATACAAGTATTCGAGGAAAGCGATAAAGCTGGCTCTGCAGTTTATCTTGTCCAGTACGATCAAACTTCCTTTGATTAACAATTTAGTATTTAATAAGCATATTTTAATCAAACATTACCTTTGTTAGCCTTGTTTACTAGAGTTATGAATGGAGAAATCGATTCTTCCAATAAATCCCTCATCTTTTTATTCGATAGATTAGAAAGTTGTGAATCATTTTCTCTTTAAAATAGCCTCAAAAGTATGAGGTCAATGTGACCATAAACTATTACATAGTCTCCAGAATCTGCATCGTTTAAATATTAATTTATATTTAATTTAAATTCCATATAATCGAGTTTTAAAAGAAAAAAGTTTAGAGTGAAGGCGATGTCAGCAGTATCTTTGCAGTTTACTAGAGACCTATAATCTTCTACTAAGCTTGATTTTGTTACTACAAAATTTTTCATTAAGTAGCCATGCAAATCGAAGATGAACAAATCACCATAATAGACTTCTTCATTGAAACCACCAAATAGTACGAGGGACCCTCCTATGAGAAGAGTGGAATGCATCATTCTCTGTGAAAGTACTGGATTTTGAGACTCAATTTCTCTCCAAATGTGAGTATCAAAATTAAACTCATGGATATCGCAAGTATCCCTCTCGCTTCTTCCTCTAACTATATAGAGTTTGCCTTAGTAAGCAGTAGCTGTATGGCCCCATCTTGTCCTGGGAACCTTACTCTATTATTGTTTTACAGCTCTACATTCAATCCTTATTTCAAGATTGGAAGGATCTTTGATGAAGTTGTCCAATGCAAAAATGTGCATCTCATTTAAGTATAGTTACTTGCTATGATAGCCTCCAAATGTCACGACCTCTGTTTCACTGATCGCAGTGAGAGTGTGGAATCTCTTTGGAGTAAAATGGTCCAAGAAGTTTATTTCTGGCTAGTGCCAGGTCTCATAATCCAAGTCAAAGGCCCACAAGTCTGCAAGGTCTGTAAGACCTTCTCCTCCCACTACTATTATATAAGCAGTAAGAGAATGTAGATATAAATTCTAATTAAGTTTGTTAAATATTTAACAAAAATAGAGGCTTATTTATAAAATCCATGAACTAAAATATGACTCTATAAATTTAAAAGATCTCCCCAAAGAAGTTTATGAAGTTTACAGAAAGCATAAAGTTAAGTTAAAAATAAGCAACCCTATTCCTTATCTTATATATTAGATATGACCTTGATCCATTTGTCGCCTCACTTGGTTTAACTCTACAAAATTATTAGTTAAAAATAATCATAAATGGATGATATCATATACTTCCCAAGTCTACAAGAAGCGTGATAGGTCCTAGCTTGTGGAAGAACAGAGTTTTCATCATATTTGATTTTCTCAACTTTAATAGTCTTTGAAGCTCCAGAATTTATTTCCGATGCTGCAGGCTCCTTGATCTTCAGCTTCAACGTATCATTTAATAGTTTATTGTTGGCTTGCTATCCTCCAAAAACATAAATACTACAAAGAGGTTAGCGTTCTATTTTTGCAAGGCAAATTATTTTTGTATTATGACATATAGAGAAATTAAAGAGTAACCCTAAAAATCATAAGTATTAGAAAAAGAATATATTTAGTAAGCACCTCTCTATTAATGTCAAGCTAATGCTTTCACAAAAAACTCTAACTATAATGATCCTAGCGCTTTTTCAAAATTATGCTGGGCCTGCATTGAGTAATTAGTAAAAAACAAAAATTAATTTAGTCCTCCCGTAAAACTTTCGGTATCACAGGAAGAGGTGCAATCCTCAAGCAATATGAAGCAGTCAATTGGAAATGTCTAGTATCATTTGCTATATCTACGAAAAATATGTAGTAAAAACATATCATTACTTCTTTTTTGCCATGGCTAATGATCATTTTTTGCTCTTCATATCTAGGGAAGTGAAATTATCTGGCATCCCTCTAATAAATTCTCTCAACCTTACTTTCATTTGGATAATCATATATAATAGTATTTTGAGAGATTCTATATAGCTAAAGGAATAGAAGCAAGCAGCTAAGACTAGTCCAATTTGACTATGACGCAACCTTTTTATTTTCATTTCTTATAAATTATTATAGTCTCAAAAAGAGTTTTGTTAAACTTACCTATTTGTCTTTTCATAGTAGATGCTTGTATGATTTGATCTAGAAATTAAACTCTTGTGCTCTCCTTCCAGAGGAATCTCTTGAAATATCATTTGTGCAAAATCGAATTCCCACATATCCATTAAATAGTTCTCTCCTATTTGAAAATAATTAACTATTATCCTTTCAGTAGGAAGAAATTAGTTTCCCATTTTTTAATATATATGTCTCTTTAGCTCTTACAGCAAAAGATAGATATATTTGTTTTCTCTCTTACCATCATAACCTCCTGTGATGAAGAGACGGCTGTGCGCCTCAACGCAAGACTGACCTCTTCTGGCTGATGGCTAAAGTTACGCTAAGTTTTAGTGTTCTTTAATGGTTGAATCACTCATGCCGAAATCAGCATCTCTGTTTTTCAACATTCTGACAAGCTCGTCTAAACTTTACCACATTTATTCAAATTCTAAATTAATGATTAATTACCAATTCTGGTTGTATGTAAATTCCTCCTCCTCCCCAATATGTTCTTATTGCTTTCTCTTTATTACAAAAGAGTATTAAAGCAAAATTGATAATATTATAAAGAGGCAAATTAAGTTCTGTTTAATTATTATTTTAATTAATGTGAAGCCCTTGCTTTCCATAAAGTCTGAAGTTTCTGTTTGCAAAATTGGGATAGTCGAGGACTATCTCTAAGCTTGTCATTACTCTGACAGGTTCAAAGTTTATTGTTTTCTGGCTTGAAATCTATTAATCACAACTCAATCAACTTCATCATTCCTCATGTGAAGTCAGTGAGAATAGAAGTAAGCTAGTAGATGTTAAGTATCGTTCTGAGAGATATTTTTAAGCAACTCTAAATAAAAAAGGACAAGTTATAGATTGCTCTCCTAATATCATTTCTTTATTAATTATCAATGAGTCTAATTTAAATTAAATCAATATTTTAATGGGAAATCAACAGTTAATAGCTTCTTTGACGGCTCAAAATCCATCTGAAGTTGACATCACCAATAAAAATGTCAAGTTCATAGATGGCATGTTTGAAGCTTTCTCAATTTATTAAAGATATATCCACATCGTCAATTTTAATTTACTAGCGACATAACTTTCAACTATACAGGGTCAAGAATGTAAAGAATCCCCAGCAGATTCTCAATATCAGAATAATCCATAGTCTCAATGACGCTTAATCCATCAAGTTAGTCGAACGAATGCAGCAGAAGCTGCTACACATCAGACATCCTAATTTGGTTGCTTATCACGCTGTCGCTGTAGAGGAGGAAAAGCCCAACATCAAGTTTAATTATTGCAATGCATTTCTATTTCTCATAGTTTTTAGTCGTTGAAGAAAGCTTCAATAAGTCAGAGTCTATGACTCTCAGAAATCTACTTGATAGAATTTTATAAGTCAAATGAATCCAACTTACTTATAAGTTTGTAAATTTCAAACAACAATCTATTGATGCAATTTTTCCAGGAGAAGACTTATCTCTGGAAGATAATTATCCAGTCTCTCAAAGCAATCAAGTTCATCAATTCACAAGGAGCAACTCACTTTCATCTATGTTCATAATTATTTTAAATAACTCATGCAGATATAAATCCGAACAACATAATGATTAAGTTTAAAGAGTTACCGCTTTAAAATCCAAACGAACTTCAAAGTCCTGTAGATTTCACTTAGGCTTTTGAGTTGAAGCTATTGGACTTCCTGCATATCAAGGAACTAGGAGAGATAGCGATGCAAGATAGGAAAGTACCTTTGAGAAAGATTTTCGTTCCCTATGATCCACCAGAAAAGACCAAAATAGGATAACACCAAGATCAGTCATGGGATGTCTGGGCTCTTGGAGTGGTAGTCATGGAAGCACAAATCATAGTCAATCAATAGGAATAAGATGGCATGGCTGCAGTGGTATTCAAGGAAGGAATCTCTAGGTTAAATCTAAGAGAGCTAAAATGTTTAATTAAATTATAAATGAAGCTCTCTTATGAGGCAAGAGTCTAAATTATAGAGGAGCAAGTCAAAGATCCAGCAATCAAGAATTTTCTTCTACAAGCTCTGTAAGATTAAGAGGATAGACCTTCGGCATCGGAGATGCTAGAAAATTATTTTCTCCTAATTAAAATGAGTGTATAAAGCTTTTTGGATATCTACTTGGAGATTAAAGTATAGATCTAGGACTAATATCTAAAACAGAGACTTTCATATCAGGTCTAACTAGCTGTCTAACTTTACAAAATAAGAACCAGGCTGTTGTGGCTTTCCTTGCTCTCATGAACATATTTTAAAGTCAATCTCAGAAAGTAATTACAATCATTGAAAATGAGTAAGCTCAGATTCCTTTGCTAGAACTTCTAGTAATCTGTTTGAAAGAACAGGGGGAGCAAGAATTTTCAGGACTGTATAGCTCTGCTCTCGAAATACTTGCTCAGTGTTTAACTAAGAATTAGAGGTAGCCAGAGTTGAGATCTCAATTCATTCTAGGAGGAGCTGTCATGCTAATTATGCTAGCGAGCTAGAGCTAGACGATTGAGTAAGCTTTATTTCTCAGTAAACCTAAATTTAGCATTTAATCTTTGATGAAGTTGATTTCCGCTCTTAGTATCAATGGACAAAGTCAAACCTTAGCTCAAATTTGTGAAAGCAGGTAAAATATATTTAATTTGACTTTTTAGTGGATTAATAAATCAAATTTTGAGTGTGCTAGAGAGTGGATTCTTACCACAGCAAGCATCCTCTTCGTCTTTTCAAATGAGGTAGAAGATAAACAGACTTTTAGGAGAGCAGTTTATATCCTCAACATCTCAATTTTACGGTATTGAGAACTTCCAAAGAGCTATCAGTATGATGCAAACAGGAGATCTTATGAATACTGCAAACGCTTTGTAAATGTTTTAAATATATTTTCATGAATAATTCTCTTTGCCTTTGAACTAAAGATACCTTGAGAATTATTATAATTGCTTTTTATAAATGCACTTTATACATTTTGAGAAAGAAATACTTGTAACTATAAAGTAAATGCTTATAATTTTAGTGCCTGGATATGATGAAGAAATTCTTAAAGGATTTGATGATGAGCAAACACTCGCAAGGACAGCTGATTATAAAGAGTTTAAAATAACTAGTGCGATTCATGGCTTATAAGCAAGGACTTATAGTTGCTTAAGCTTTTTCTATTTGCTTTTCAGATACTCGTCTCTTTGGAGGTAATGAATTCGTTGCATATGATATGGGATTGATATGTAATACTTGCTCATCAAAATCAGCATCTGCAAACTAATCATAAATTATACTTTTTAAAAACAGGATTTTGGTTTGTCTTGTATGTGCACACCTTTGCCACAAAGGTCATATATTGATTATTATAGATTATATACTTATAAATTATAATTCCCGGAGGATATGAATAGATGAATTGCGAATGTAAGATGTCACCTCATTCGAACTGTTAGGCCACACAACCTCTAAAGCTTTAAAATTGCTGCTACCTGAGTTCAGACTTTTAAATGCCACAAGAGGAGTACTTATTCAACAGTGACCATCTCTCTAAATTATAGATTTGATTGATTTAGAAAAGTTAATGCTTATTATAGTTTACTTCTAAGATAAATGGAGTGACTTGCTATATGAATGAGGACTTGGAAACTAAAACTCTAGTAGCCATAGATCCATTGTGTGAAGTGCAACCTTTCACATCGAATAGTGTGAGCGAGAGTCCCTCTCTCTAACTTGAGATATAGAGGGACATCTTAAACTTTGCAAATGGTTAGAACACGTCTAGATAACTTAGGCCGAGAGGCGATGCAAACAGTGAAGGTGTTAACTCAGAAGAGGATGAGGATTATGTAAATAGTGATGATGAGATAGAAGAGAGAAAGTCTCTCAGCCTCTCAAACAATCGCGGACAATATTAAACTTTATTTTGGATGACTAGATTCATCTTAATTTTTATCAATAAAGGAACCTATATCTATAAAAGCAAGATACTGGAAGTCTCATTAGCAGAGCCTGAAAATTAAGACTACTTTTGAATCACCAAGCAAAACACTAGGCATGACCAATATTGATAGCGAATAGATAGATGACATAGACGAGGAAGAGTAGAAATATCAACACACTATAGCATACTTTGAAGTTCGAATTAACATGGGAGGACTCTATGATCAAATATGTATTACCAAGAGTTTGTTTTAAAATAGCGATAGGTGTAACTAATAACGCCCTCTATCCATAGAATGAATTCGCTGGCTATAAACCAAACAGTCTGGCTCTGCATGCTGACGACGGCAAATGTTATGTGAATGGTAAACCAATTGGCTATGCGACTAGATTTGGAAGTAATGATGTAGTAGGGTGTGGAGTTACAAAGAGCGGGGACATTTATTTTACTCTGAATGGAATGATTCTCCCTCTCATCAATATTGAAATGCAAGGCTACATCTACCCCATCATCTCCATTAGAGGAAGGTCATTTGTAGATTTTACTCTTTCCCTTTATTTGAAAGTATACCTCAGTCAGTGTAGAGATGGGACCTGATTTTCTCTTCAAGCATCATTCAATAGCCTAACTAACACCAAAAGCCCTAAAGGATCCACAACTCGATCCCCATTTATTGAATCATTTACTTGCTGACTTAGAATTCAGCTAGCTCTTCTTATAATTCTACAACCATTTCAAGCAAACTACAATTTAATTTATCCACTCAAGAGATATCTATTTATTATTGGAGAAATAAAACTAAACTTGAAGAAACTTCTAATGAAGGAAAAGCCACTGCTAAATATTCGCTTAAAGAGGATAGATTCTTTCTGGATTTGTTGAACAAATAAATTATGAAGCAAAGTGGAGGACGGTTTATGGGAGATCTTAAACACTTAAACAGAAAAACCATGTTCGATAATACTAACTTTAACTATCTGAATGATATCCCTTTAATATAAATTGAATTTAATATTTTTGAAAAAGATAAAATAGGAATAGTCAGAGAGACTCCTCTTCTCAAAATAACACAACTCAGCTTAGATTTGAAGATTCCTCTTCATCTATCAATGTCTATAACTTAAGGAACGCAGGAAATAGAGCTGATTAAAAATAAAATTCATCATATAATAAAATATATCTAATGATTAACTAAGCAGTAACGCTATCTTTCAGTAATAAAGATTAGGTAACTCCATGGTTAAGAGCGCATCTTATTATGGAGTTAAATCTGATACGAAGAATTATTTATTAGGTGAAGGAGCGGCTAATTCCTCATTCGCTAAACAAGACTAAAAATCTGGCTTGAATGATCAAAGTAACAACAGATTCAAACATTCTTTAATATTTTAAGTGATAATGCTTTCATAATTCTTTAAACTCGTCCCAAATTAATAACGAATAGAAGCAAAAGATCAGCATAGGATAGAGCATTGAATTTATATTTATTGAACAAAACTAAGGTAAAAATGCTAGTAGGGTGCCTTGCACTAGAGTGGGAATGTCGAATTGCTTCTCTTATCAGAAGAAATGAAGAACAGAGTGTTACTCTTTATCATTAAGAAAATTGTTAGTTTGTAAACAGTAGTATTTAATCTTTATAAGTAAAATTGTTTTTTTCTTCTATTCTACCTATTTAGGTATGATATGTTTTGAAAAGCCAATTCTTAAATAATATCATTTTTGGGTTCTTCTCTTTGATCTGCAATGTAATAGATATCAACTACGTCATGCACGAGGATCTTATAATTAACATCTTAAAAGCCATCTTTAAATATTTATTTGGCAATAAGCATGGGAATTGCTGAAATAGATATATCAATAGCAATAATGAACATGAGTTGGTCCCAGCCATGACGCTTAACCTGATCTCCTATTATGATCTAACCTATTGCGCTGCCTAAGTTCCCACTTCCATCTATGATACCTGCTACTGTGGACTATGAATGCTTGTTGCTTTTCAAAGAACTTATTAAAAATATAAAAAATTCAAAATAAAATTAATGAGAACTTTGCTAGCCGATATCTGCAGCACAAGAAGCAGAAATGAAATTAAGCTAAAGGAAAATTGATTTCATATGATGTTATTGAGACCAGAGACGATGAAGCCAAACACAAACATAATGAGAGAGAACTGAAGGATTGTAATCTCTTTCATTCGCAGATCCAAGAAATAGGCTAATGCAGCTGCGCAAATTATGGAAACAAAAGCAACAGGAGATTATAAAAGATATCTATACAATTTATTAAGTAGATCTTTTGCGATAGAACTTATCTGAGATATAACCGAGAGTGAAACTTCCAATGATAGCTCCAGTGTCAAAGAAGGAAGACAAGTTTGCGATTTGATAAGTGTGAAAGTTCAAGTACTCTTTGAGCATAAGCGGTAGCCACAAAAGCATGGAATTAACAGCAAGCTTAATGCAGAAGAGAGTAGAAGCATAAATGAAAACTCTTGGGATTAGCCAGGCTTACCAAAATGTTACTCTTTCATGGGGTGAAGCAAATAAAAATACTTTACAAGAAGTATATTTAAATTAGAAGCTTCTCTTAGCGTGCCTCCATCAGATTGATATTGGTGATACTTTTAAGTTAAACTAGAGTCGCTGCTTTGCTTATTGAATCTCTCATTACTTGACTTCTTTATTGATTTATCACTTTCTAATTCTTTGCTGTTTCTTCTTTGCTAGCTAAGATCTTTCATCTCTATGAATTTTTGTTTTTGTACTTTAAGATCCTCTTAGTAGGGAATGGGCTATCCATGAGTGGCTTCTTGAAATCTCTCCGATTTTTTTAATCTTCCCTATTTTTGAGCCCTTTAAAATTTTTTAAATGGATCAATGACGTATAGCCAGAGAATTTATTAAAAAGTTAAATAGTCTATTCTAAATTATATTAATAAATAGATATGGAGCTTCCAATATCATGGCACGTATTTGAAAATAAATATACCATTAATTAAATACCAGTCCCTAAATGTGAAGATTTGAAGGAACTGCTAGCTGAGCTAAAAATCTTGACACTTTTAAAAGTATAGAATTAGTATGTTCCAAAGAGTTATGAGCCTTGTTCACCAATAATCCTAAAAGAAAAGCTAAATCCAGCCCTAAATGAGCGAAGAAGAACAATGCAGTCGGAATGGATGTTCATAATCCCATAACCCGAAAATACCCATACTCAAAAGTACATAAGGAACAGGCATTTAAATATCCAGCTCCAAAAACTAAGTAAAAACGTCAGAATCTTATTTATGTCCATAGAGCAACGCGAGTACTAACATAGCGAAAAAAAAACTAAACCTAGCCCAAAAGCGCTGTAAGTAGCTTTCTTAAGTCGTAAATGTCTCCAATCACTCCTCCTGCAAAAGTAGAGATCGAGTAGATAAACAAGTAGGTCGTATCAAATGTAGCGAGGGTCTCTTCATCGAAAAGTCCTCCTTCAAGTTGTATCTCCGCTAAGAGCGCTTTCTTACTCATTGACCAGAACTCTCGATAGATATGGACCAGGATTTGAGCTATGTAAATCCACTTATTTATTCTGTCATTTTGAAACATCTTATTTTTTATAGATGTAAGAGATCACGAATACTATAATCTATTCTTTCTAAAGAATCTATTTTCTTAAGTCCAAATTATCTTCTGCTAGAACTTCATCTGGATCTTATTCGATGTTGGGTTCAGACTCGATTCTGTCTTTAAAATCTTGATGAGCTTGCATTATACTATTATTCTACTTCTCATATTCTTACTTAACTTCTAAATGGATGCGAGGAATTTTAAACTCTTAATTCTGTGGTGAATTTCATGCATCATGGTCCCTTTATATTTCAATCTGCAGGCCAAAATCATTTTCCTCTTGAAATTCATTATAAAAAATTTATTATGATGATAAAAATAAATCAGTTTTAAATTCATGGATCCCTTTGCCGAAATTTGACATTAAATTTGATTTCAAAACTAAAGGTAAGATTAATTTATCTATACTCTTTAAATTTTCGAAATTCACGTCTGTTAAAGTTATCTCTCATTTCTTTGAGACATCTCTTTTATGAAGTTATAAGTATTGCTAAATTAACTAATAAATCATGCTAGCTTATGCTTGAATATAAAGTTTAAGATTCTCTCTAATTCTATTACATGGACCTAGTTGGATTTATGTTAGTGGGGGCCTTAATGCTTTTCTTTGTCAACTCTTTCGACTGAAGACTCTTACTGATGCTATCTCGAATTCTATTCTCCTTCATTCCTAAAACATTTTTAAACCTCTATTTAATACTTACAGCTCAGTGTGAAGAATTTTATTCTTGTCGAAAAATGAAACCAGCTCCTCATTTTAAGCCTTTTTACCACTTATGGAAGTGAGTTTTTATATTAAATCTTAAAACTTGTTGAAGGTTGCATGTATCCCAGCTATCTTGTGAATGTCGAAAGCATCTTGAGTAGACTTAACTATTCCACAATTTTCAAGTATCTTCGATCGATTTAATATCAAAAGATAGATAGAAACTTTATCATCTAATTTTAATTTAAGAAAGTAAGGATGTCTTGTTTGACTTGCTTGTACTTCATGATTACAATCTCGTACGCCTTTTCACTCTTAATTCTGAAATCCCTGAACTCCATCCTAGATTTGTTCATTGGCAGAATAACCAGCTTATACTAAGCAATCAAGTAGTCCCTCATATCTTCTATAAATCTTTGCATCTCACTTCCTTCTTGATTCTCCTCCTAAATGCCTAACTTGTCAAACAGGAAAGGTGTAGTTTAAACCATTGGAAGCTTAAGCGCAGTTAAAGGCTTTTGCAATGAGCTTGAGAAATGAGATTCGAAGAAAGTGAGATAGAATTCTACTAATGCATCACATCTTGTTGATTCGTTATCAAAGCACAGATTGGCCATGTGCTGAGTGCCTCTGCTACTTGTAAGTATCGAAAGCAGTCCTATGAGAAAATGATGAAATAATAATTAAGGCTTACTAAGTGTTAAGATGGATGTTGAGATCGTAAATTAGAGAGAGGTCATCATTAGAGTAATTTTCACCACTTGGATCAAAGCCAATTAATCTGGCATAGAAATTGCATTTCACAACTTTAGCTTAATTTTTCCAAATGGTCATAAGAGTTTCCTTAACTTTCTTTTCTGCGAGACTCTGAATGCCAAACTTGTTCACACATTGATCGAAGATAAACTCCCGTATGTGCTAACCTTTTGCCTATAGGTGGTCAAAACCTATTTCTGCCTTCTCAGTCAAGAAACCGTTCATAGTTCTTATCAAGAGCTTTACTGAAGTTGAATGAACTCCTTTAAAGAAAGTAGCAGTGTCTTTCTTAGATATAGAAATTAGAAACTTCTCAAAAATTACAGACATTGGATGTACAGTAGGTTATTTTTAAGCTCCAGTTTCAAAATTCAAAGGAAGATTTCAAAAAAACATACTCATAGTGTTTATATTAAAAGAGGGAAGAACATCTTCTGAGCCTTTCTCGTAAGTGAAGCTGTTTTATCTAGAAAGCGTTAAATTTCTAAGCTGTCTCTTGCTACCAATAGACTTAGATTGTTTGCACTGCTAGAATTGTTCAACTTCTTAGATTTGATTTGAGTGTTGATTTTCTTAAGGAAATTCTAATTTAGTTGACTCTCAGTCTATTTCTATAGTGTAGACTAACTCTCCATATACTTTGCCTTGATTTTAGATAAGTTCGCCTAACTCTACTTTTGAAGTTCCTGCATCTTCATTTTATTGAGACTTTCTAGTCCCTCAGTCTTCTCAGTCTGAATTCCTCTCTCTACTGTAATCTTATGTGGGACTACTTCTGTGGCTTCATCTATTTTGTTCCCCTTCTTAACTTTAGTATCAGCCATTCTCGAGACCATGCGACTGATGTCCTTATCTCTTTGTAGATAGTCAATCCATTCCTTAAGTTTTTCACCCCTTTCAAGAACTTTCTAAGTGTTCTCATCAGCTTCACCATCTGAAATTATTCAACACTAAACCACCTTAAGAAGCACATTTGGATAAATTAAATATGCTTGAGAACGAAATCTCCATATTCATCCTTTGGCAGGAACTCCAAACTTCTTTGGAACTTGTCAGTGACCTTAAAGAGAATCTTAGGCAGTTCGACACTTGCAAGTTGATTGTCGTTCAATAGTAGCTCTTTGAGCAGATCCTCTTCATATTTTGTCTCTATCATAGAATCCTCAGTTGCGAAAGGAACGGAATAGGCTTTGGAATCCTGCAAGTCTTGTTGTTAATCTAAGCCTCTTCTGTCAAAAGACCTATAGCCAACTGCTTGCTCCTCTCTAATGTTCACTCTATGCTGGTTAAAATTAAGTAAAGGGTATTCTATCAATATAAGATAGAATGGTTCTTCTCTCGAAAAGATAAGGATCCCTCAGCGTTGAGGTTTGGCTAATCCTAGTCAGTTTCAAACTCTTCAGTTATGGTCTGAGCATTATTAAATCCTAGAGCACCTTCTTGAATTTGAGGGTTCAGTCTTTTCTCCTTCTCTGACTCTTCCACCATTAAAGCAAATAGCTTTTAGATCTCAGGCTTATCAAGGAGGGAATTGAGTAAGGGGCTCTTCGACTGTCTCAGTTAAGCCTCAAACTAGGACATCAATTGAGCTATGTCACTCCGATTTGATTAGTTGCCTTGAGACAAAATAATTTATTAAAAAGCAAAAATAAGTATAGAAATTAATCTTAAATACTTCTTATTTCGTAGGATTTTAATTTTAGTCAAATATATTTTTATTTGTGAGATAAGCCAGAAGAGTAGAAATATTGATCGTCCATTTCATCTATTGTAAATTTTTAGAAATAGAAACTATATTGAATCTATAAAAGATTCTATTGCAGGTTTTAGCTTCGATACATTTAAATAGCCTATCACTTAACAAAATAGGGTTTATTATAGCATTGCTAGAGTTAATAAGGGGTTGATTCTTAAACTTTTCACCCTCACTTTATAGGAAATTCATGATATCTTCCATCTTAATTGGCTCTCCTTTCAATTGCCTATCTTCTTGGAACTTCTTCAGCATGTCTAGCATAGCTTCTTGACCTGAACTAGATTACTAAGCTGCATTAGCTTAAAATTTTTGAGAGGCTTGAGCCATTGATGCTTGATACCCTTTAGAAATTGCTGAACTGATATCTTGCTTCATCACTTATTGCTTTGTCATAATCTTCTTGGCAGTTGATGCTTAAATGCTTGCACCTCCTTGCTTTCCCCTTAGAAAATCAAAATATAATATTCCATATAACAAATTATATTAGGAAGCTAAAGAGTTTGCTCAGCTTAAATCAATAAATTTTGTTAATTTAAAATATGACTCAGCTTCTACGGAGGAGGTCCTTCGATGTTTCGGATTCACCAGCTGCCCTTTTATAATTTCTGTACTAGGAACTTAAGCTGCTCCTGTTTTGGGTTAGTTGATGCTTTGCTTCGCATCAGAAAAGTCCTTTAAGGTGTTACCCATCATATTCTCTTAATATTTATTAAAAAATAGAATCTGAAATTATTCTTGTTAGTGCCGCCATTTTTGCCTGTCTTCAGTCCATCAGGAACTTTTTTAATTGATTAGACTCGATTTGAACGACTTTTAGTGTTTATATCAAAAGGTATCTATAGCTTCAACTTCAATGTCTCTTTCACTCTACCATTTTTAATGAAATAATAATCCACTATAAAGAATATGAACTCTGTCCAGCGTTATCAGTCAGCTCGAGTCTTAATTTCTCCACAAAGTCATTACTTATATCATCAAGCACAGATTGATGCTCTTGCATTCTTTTAAATTCTTAGATTGCTCTCTCCTCAGCTATTTCTTTTGCTTTCTCCTCAATCAGGGAATCTAATAGACTCATTTCAGACTGCAGTGCTTAATCTTAGATTTTCGGCTTTGGAATCGGGTCAGTTTGAATTTGCAAGTGCTGAGTATAAACTATGGGTGGAGTGATTTAGCAAGAGACTTCCTTAGAGAGTTCGCTCGTCTTCACCTGAATCCCCTCATCCTCGAAAAACTTCTCCTTAGTCTAGATCTCTTAATCTCTCACTGAGGTCATGTTATCTTTATCCTCTTTTCCAAACCTAGTCTTTAGTCTCATTCTAGGTCTTTAAGGGGAGGCCTTGTTTTTTGTACTATCAGCACCAGATTCTCTATTCTTTGAAGACATGTCTCCTTTCTCAGTGGGAACTTTTAAGCTAGTTTGAGTCTCTCTGAGTGTTTGCTGTTTTTAAAAGCTGAGTTTCTCCATCTCTATCTCATAAATTCCCTTACAAAAAATGAGCAAACAATTTCAGCATTCCCTTCTTGTTCCTATTCTTTTTGTAATCTTGGTTCTTCTACATAAGATCTTTGGTCATACTATCCTGTCTCCCTAACTTATTCTAGAACAACTCCTCTCTTTGGTTCATGAGTTCATCCTCCTCTCCACTTGATAGCTCAGATTCTGAATCTGTGTTCTTGTGTCGTGCAGGCCCCTTCTATGCACTTTCATGCTTCAACTTTATCATCGTGTCAAGTGTCTCCTCAATTATTTGCAAAAATAATTGCTCTAAAATGCATAATTTGCTTTTGCTCATCATGAGCCTTGCGCATTTCGTTTCTTTCTTGATTAAATTTCTTTTCCATTAGTCTGTGCTCGTAAGCATACTTACTCTCCAGTAGTTCCTTTGACTCCCAGAGCTGCTAATACTTTATTTCGAGATCATCCATGTCTTTTTACAATCTCTCTGCAGTCGCAACTGCCTTGGTTGCTTTTTCTTCCTAATGCTTCAATTGTCTTTTCTTGGCTTTTAATTAGGCCACTAGAGAGTTGATGCGCATGTCTTTGGAGTTATCATTGTCCAGCCACCTCAGCTGATTGGACAGGAAAAATTGCAAAATCTCAAGCAGAAGATGGCCCTTCTAAGAGCAGCTTAGGAACTCCATCTGAATGAAGTCTCCCATCGCAAATGCCACCACTAAGAGCTACTCAAAATATTATCAAGACCATGAAACTATAATTATTTATAATCTATCAAAATTGTCTTGTTGATATTTGCTAATCATATAATTGAACCACTCCTCAAGCACCACATACTGATCTCTTTAATTCATAATTGCATTCTTCTTGAATTAGGTAGCTTCTTCTGTCAATTTCTTCTTTTTCTTAGACTTTTCATTAGGCTGATCCAGAAAATACAAAACTTAATTTGATTATAGCATTTATAATTTTTAAGTTCCAGAAAGCTTTGAAAGTCTAGACTTTTATCAATGAAGGTCTCTTTGGCTAATATACTATTGTCTTGGTTTCTATTAGTATTATCTCCCTCTGGGATGCCAGTAACCTAAGTCTCATTGTTAGCCACTTAACCCTCACTTTGAGAAGCGTTGGGATCACTCACTTTTATCTCATCTCCATATTAAGCCTGAGTTAAATCTGTATTTTATCCAACAGCAGTGTCTTTTACTGCTTTGGAAGATTAATGCTAATAAGAAATATTCTATAGTCTTATTAAAATATTAAGGTGTGTCGCTAACGAGATGTGTCTCTGCCTCTTTCTTTGCTTTTAATTTGAGTCTCAACTTTTCCTGGTTAACTTCCGAGTAAGTAGCAAGTCTCTTCTCTAGGATTTTATGGATCTGCTTGAATGGTCTTTGCTTTTGACACCTCTCAATAAACACCTTAATTTATAACAAATTTGCATTCATTAAAATACGCTCTACTATAATTTGGTCTGTGGAAGTTGGGAATTCAAAGTCTCTGAAGAAGTTGTAGTATTTTATATTCTGTAGCAGCTTCATAGATTGCATTTCCTAGGAGAAACCCTAGTCTTTAGAAAGCACTGAGGACAGTTACGACTGCAATTAATACTTGGGTGCTCCAAGAGGAAGTGGCTGCATTACCTTCAGTGAAGGATTCAAGCTGTTCAAGGCTTTGCTTCAATATATCTAATAAACAGAATACTTAAAAGCTAGGATGTGAATTGATGATAGAGTCCAAACTTAATCGCATTGAATTCTTTTTCTTAGAAACTTTGTCCTCTCTAAAATACTAAGTGAAGACAATATATATTAATTCTCTTGTTGAATTTAGTGTATAATCTACCTTCTATGTGTCTATGGAATTCATCACATGATTCATAGATCTCTTTCTCTCTGTGAAAAATCCCCGATCTTCAATTGGCAGGTTATTCTCAACAACTGATTCCTCATTTCCAATCATTGAAAGCAATAGAAAAGATAAAGTTTATAAATGTAAGCTAATTCTTGATAGTGGAGACATGCTGGTGCTGCTTGGCATATTCCTATTTAAAAAAGTTGTCCAGATCTTTAAGTTTGGTTGCAGAGCTATTTTTAAGTTCTTCTTTCCACTCTTTCAATTGCTATTTGACTAGACTCTTGCCCTCAAGAGCCCTCTAAGATAAGAAATGATTGAATAAATAATATTCTCAATTAGATTTGACTTTAGCTAGCTACCTCTGATCATCTTTGAGGAGCTCCTTACTGAAAGATCTCCAATCAGAGGCATTAAGAATAGATTGCATATTAGCGATACTTCTACCAACGTTTTAATGCATGTTTACCATTTTAGTCTTCCCAAAATAATAATCTATTGAATTTAAATTAAGCCAAATGCAGTAGTTAAGTCAACATTCTTGGAGCTATCCTTCAAAACTGTCATATTAGAAGTGTTGTTGCCAAAATTGGCCATCTTATTTTTGCCTTTTGCAGTCAAATTCATTGAGTTTAGAGCATTTAGTATATTAGAAGAAGTGTTGAGAGCTTGTAAATTGGAGCTACTTACGCTCTGATGCAAAGCCCCAGCCCTTACTGGCTCATTTGACGAATTTAGAAACGACTTATCCAAAAACTACTCACAAGAACAACTAATTTATAAAAAATGGTTCTACTGTTGGATCTGAGGAAAAGATGTCTATGAAGTCAACTAGTGGTTGGCGCTATTTTTATTAGGAAGTGAGTTGTATTCGAAAGTTTCTTTCTCTAGAAAATTACCCTGACTTAACTCATTCAGGAATTAAGAATTAATTCCTGCTGGTGTACTAGCCATTTTACTATAAATATAGTTAAAATTTGATTTTAATTGAGGATAGCAAAATATTATATGTTCAAATTTTTTACTAAACAAATTAATTACCAGGATAAAGAACCATTGCAATAATTATTTATAAGCTAAACTCTAAAAAGTGCTCTCCATATCTTAAATTTTTAATTCCTTTTGAAGAGTGAAAGGGCATATACAGCTCTTCAACTTTATTTTTTAACAGACTCTAAATTTTCAAGATAACTGTGTTGATATATTCTCATACTAAATTAATTGGATTTTATATTAAATTTGAATAATATATCTGAGTGATTTTATAACTTCTAGAGGGTATTTCTACACCAATCTTTTTTCTAAATCATTCCTCAAGATTTTGAGAAAAGTTAAATAAATAAATCAGTAAGTTTCATTTGTGGATCTCAATCATTTTGGGTTAATAAATTAAGAGCATTCTCTGCTAGTCAATTCAATAATCATCATCGCTCTCACTGAGGTCATCTACTTTTATATTGACTTCCTTCCTCTTAACCTCAACCATGGCGAGCACATCGTCAAGCACTAGGTCTATGCGCTAAAGCAGGGGCAGCTTCTCTGCTTCAGATCCCTTGAACTTCAATTCTGCCACTCTGCAGATCAGCTCCAAAAACTCCACAAACTTCAGCTGCTTATAGTGGACAGACGAATCTTGCATCTCATTTACACAAGTCATTTTGCACATGCCATAGCAGAACAGAGCATCTTTGTCAATCAATCCGAGTGCACTGTCTTTCATTAAACTCATCGCGTCTTGCATAGTCATATAAACTATAAGGAGTAATATGAAGAAAGATATTTAATTTCTGAGAGAATACTTCTTCCTAGGTTCAAAATAAGCCTAGTAGACCTTCTTCAGGCCTTCTAAATTTGCCTCCAGAGTGTCGTTAACAGCCATGGTCCAAATCTGCTTATCTCTGAATTCTTGCCAAGGATGTACACTTGCATTAGGTAAGATGCACTCTTCAAGCAGTCTCTTAAAAGCCTCAGAGTGAGTTTAGACTAGCCCTGGTTCTTTATATTTTGCGTTGGATAGCCTCGCTAGGATTTCAAAGAACTCATACCTGCAAAGCGATTTAAATTAAGTTGATATAGGATGATAGAATACTCTTTAATGTTTAATGAGTTTGATTTGTCTGGGTTATCACTTGACTACTCTAGCTCCACATTAGTTGCGATGAAGAGCCTGTCGATAGTGGCTAGTACAACATTTTTATCTAGAACTTTGCAATTTTCACAAAACGTAGTGAAGTCAATCCAAGATATGTTAGGAAACGAGGATCTCGAAGCCAGTGTGATGAATATATCCTTTAAATGCCTGAAGTTGCTTTAAATTAGTTCCCAACACTTCTCTATTTCAGAAGATTAAAAAAGCAATTAGAATTTAAATTTCTACCGGGTCTTTGACAAAGCGAGGGACCTTCCAGTATTTGGCATCATGCTCTTGGCATCTGGCCAAACTATTCTCTGTGTCTTCCTTCCAATCTTTAAACACACTTGTGTCTTTCTTGAAAACTCTCTCTACTCGTTTTATCTTTGATTCCTTCACGACTAGATAAAATATGAATATAGAAAAAATAACTCTTACAAATAGGAATCTCTTCCTCTCTAAAGTTTGCAATGAATTTATGAAAGAAGGTTTCTCTGTCAATATTCTCAACCATGTAGCTGTGCTTTCCAGCCTTCATGAAAAGAGGGAATACATAGAGCTACTGCATCATCCTTTCATCAAAATTCTCAAAACAAGAGGCATTAATTAATAATTAAAATATTCCTTCTCTATTAAAAGCATTATGGATGTAAGGTTTGCGGTAAAGTAGATTCTTAGAGATTATTTCCTTGAAGCTCTTTCTGTAGTAGGGTCTTGATTATTCATCAACAAAATCCTCATACTACTACCTTTGCTAGGGATTTAATTGCTCTAAGTTTCTTAACTCCTTTGGCAAAAGCTTCCTATCTCTCATCCATCTGAAAAAGTCAGGAGGGTTTTAATCAATAGCCACGCAGAAATCTTCTACTTTCATAAAGGGCATTCGCTTCCAGTTTGTGAATGAGCCATAAATGTAAGGAACTTTAGGTTGAATTTCTAAGCTAGGATCCTTTAAGATAACATCAGCCTCGTAATCTTTGAAGCTCTTTTTTGTCTGCTTAAAGTCAGAGGCTAAAACAGTTATATAAAATTTAGGCTTTATCGTTATTTCCATATCCTTTGACAGTTCCAGTTAATTCATCTTCTTCCTCCTCATCTTCGTGAAGCATTTTATCATCTTCATCTTCAGTGCCACCATCGACACTACTTCTCTTGGCCTTTCTCTTTCTATTGAAGCTTCGTATTTGCTCTTCGATTTTGTCTTTGACAATCATGTCTACCTCCACAGATCCATCATATCCAGTCTGCACAGTCCAAAATATCAATGAGTAAATCCACTTGTCACACACCCAACAGTGATGATGCTAGGGATCTGTGAGCATCTACCACTAGCCAGAGCAAGGGATTTCTTTCTTATGTCCAAGTTACCTCTAGAAAACTAACTTCTTATTCTCAGATTAAGCCATCGAGGTTGCATCTTGCTCTATTGAAGTGCTCAGTTGCTTCTTTTGATGGAAGACGTTCTTTAGTTAAACTCCTTCTTCAATGAACTTTTAACGAGGACTCTAAGGGATATTTACAACTAGAAAAAATACTTACATTCTTATCTAAAGACTACTTTACAAGTAGATCGAAATGAGCAAGCTGTCTAAGTTTTTCATTGGGCTTGCACCTTACTCGTCTGTGCAGGTAATCTTTCAAGCTATCTGTCACTCCAGGATTACCACTCATGTGAATTGAAACCATACTCTTTGACCTTCTTAGAGCTGTGCCTAAACTCCAAAGAATTGACTCGCTCATCCCTGTGAAGGACATGTCGAAGTGAAGCAGGTTTTTATTGTACTTTATGAAACTACTGAAGCTAGATATGATCTTCTAAACTTGGTCTGATGTAGCTTTAGACAAAGTAGTGGTTTTTGCCTTTAATTGTAATGACATTGTAGTCTTATATGAGAATAGTGATATAAAGCTATTCTAAAGTCATGAGCAATTTATTAGCCTCTGATTGTGTCTTTCCCATCAGACTTATAAGAAGAACAAAGATTATTAATGATTACATTTTAAACTTGTCTGTAGAGATTTTACTAATGAGTCCTGCTAGTGGTAAGAGGCTCCTGACTTTTCAAGAATATTATTCCAGGAAATATTCAAGTAGCTCAATTGCCTATTATCTGCTATGAACTCTATTAAGTCTGAGAGAGCATGAGGTTTTAGTCCATTCCAACTTATGTCCAACTCTATCAATCGGGACCCTCTCAGGAAGTCAACTAGCAACTTCATTGTAGAATCATTCAATCCTGCTCTGACCAAGGCTAACCGCTTCAGGTAGCATTTATCATTACACTACTTCAGCAAAGTTTCAATCACAGACGGATAAGATAGCATAATTGAATTAGTATTGATCTTTAAGGATGAAGTTTGCAGTTGATTATTCTCAGTTCATCTAGATTGTTAGGTACCATTTTCATCAACAAAGGTTTCAAAAGCTACACTGATTTTAATCCGAACTCGTTTGTCTTATAAACCAATCCCTTTAAATCTTATAAATGCCCAAGGCCCTCAGTATCTCTGCAAACTCTTCGTCTTTGAGATTATTATTTTCAAGATGAAGTCTGCCCAATAAATTTTCAAAGTAAGTAAAAGCAATCTGAAGAGCTTTCGAATGGCCTGGAGAAAGATGGTAACCAGTAAGGTTTAATTATCTGCGTTTTATCTTTTAAAGGATGGGAAGTGAGAGAACTAGTTCCTTCTAGCACTAAATGAAGAAGTTCATGCTCGAATCTTTTTCGTACTCCTCAACTAAAGAAAGTTTCAATGATTGATTAGGTGTCTTACTTATTCTTGGAGATATGAAGTTTTTGCAAAGTTTGTTGAAGCTGTTCTTGCCTTGAATCTCCCTTGCTATTCTGGCAAAAGTCTCATTCCTTTGATCTAAAAACTTTTTAAAACCAGTAAACTTGCTTACTAGTGTATTCTTCGAAATTTGAGAGGTTGAAACTCTGTTTGCTTTCCAAGCCAGTCTCTTTCTCGTTTCTTATGTTGACTTCAAGTAA
The DNA here is from genome assembly GCA_027382625.1 of Tetmemena sp. SeJ-2015. Classification (NCBI taxonomy): domain Eukaryota; phylum Ciliophora; class Spirotrichea; order Sporadotrichida; family Oxytrichidae; genus Tetmemena; species Tetmemena sp. SeJ-2015. The sequence continues at coordinate 85,454 of JAJKFJ010021523.1, forward strand.
CTCAGAAATGATTTGATTCAGCTCAGCGTCCTCAATCCCTGAATTGTATTGCATCTCTCGAAGGTCTAGCAAATTCCTTGAAAAAGCGTTATAAAAGACTAAGTAGAGTAAAATAACTTAAGTTTTCATCTTCATCTTGATGATTGAAGTAGCTTCCTTGATTTCCATTCGCCCAGTTATACTTAGTGCTCAATATATTAAAAGGATGTTGAATTTGTTTTTATGAAGCTGGAGGTATTTTAAGTTTATTGAAACATTTTGTTGTAGTAGTCAGTACCGTTGTCAAAATAAGAATTAAATACTTTGCTTGTCAGCTGCACTGGCTTAATCGTTAGGTCCCTTGATAGGTCTGATCGAAAACTAATCCTTGGATTAAGTATTGCTGTAGTTTTATATTTGGTAGTTGTTATTAAAATTATAGAAGTGCGACTAGGTATTTGTAAAGTTAGACTCTGAGGGAGTTTACAAATCCACGCTTCCAGAGCCCAGTTTACTATGTCCTAAGTAAGACTGGTCCTTGTCTCCTCTTGCGAGGATGTGATCTAACTTGTTGGAAGTTTTAATATTTGATAGATCTAAATGATGAGAGCTTTTGCCAGGCACTCTTTGCATAAATGCAAGTTTAGCCTTTCCTTGCTTTGTGGGAGACTTTAAAATGTAAGCAGTTTAGGATGCTGGATCCTGCTCTAAATTAAATTCAGTTTACTATCCTAAAATAAATTAGAGTCCGAGTTTTTGCTTCGATAAGCAGCCACTCTCATTTTACTTGGGGAAGGTTTTAAAATAAAATGAAGGTTGATTCTTTCCATGACGATCTATTATATCCTTCATCTTCTATTCTTTAACCTTCAGTGAGATTTCGGCTGAAGCCAAACTCTCTCCAATAGTAGAGAGATGATTATCTATGTGCTATCGTTTATAAATGAAGCAATTATTTTATGCTGGTCTACTCTCGACATCTTCATTTCTAAATCTTCTTGATAGGCCATGAGGCTTGAATTTCCTTTACGCTCAGTAGAGTGATTATGACTATCTATAGAGTCTAGTGGTCAAGACGCTCTGAGCGATGATGATTATGGGGAGGGAAGTGCTACTTTTTAGTGGTGATTAGAAAATTTGACTTCAAGTTTTTGACCATCTTGCCGCTCTCTTTCTTCTGTAAATCCCTCTCTGCTACTTCCTTTCTTCCTCTGAGAAAGTGCTAGTTATCTATTATCTCATCTACATTCTCTAAGAAATCCTTATCGTCTCCTTCTTCTATTAACTAACTCCCTCTCTTATCTTGCAAGGTTGAAGTATTATCATGCTGACTTCATGTCAACCAATTATTAAAAATTATAAAGTGTAGCTTAAAAAGATTGGATCAACATATTTCTTCTGAAAATGCTTGATCTTTGAATTTGATCTGTCCTAAAATTTAAATTAAGATCATCATAAAAGGTATATAGATATGTAATTAAATTTCTTTTTAAACTATGAAGCCCCGCCTTATGCTCTTATTGTTCTGCCACTTTGACTCCCAGCTTCCTCATTAATCAGAAGCACATTTAATTATAAAGAAAACTTACATATCAACCTAATAAATTCATTAAACTTATCCTTATCGTGTCTGAGTTCCATATTCTTCAAGGTTACCTTATCTAGAGGTACCTTAACCTAGGGCATATAGTTCAGATTATTTGCTAAGGAAACTAAAGTAGAGCCAATATCTAGTGAAACGTTAGAGCTACCAGCAGCTAGGCTCTGCTAACTCAAACCTGGAGCAAATCCACTTTGCTTGTTGAGGGTAGCTGCAAGTGAGAAGTCGTGCTGCGAGTTGAATTTTCTGTGCCCTAATTAGTAAATGAGCAATCGCATATTATCTCTTACTTTTGGAGGTCTTAGCCTTATCTTGTAGTTTATTTCGAATGATTCGTTCCAGCTCTTCTTACTTCGATGCTACAAATTCATTGGTAAAATTTATCATGAGCTTACAATCGAAAAACTCATGTTTCAAAATACTAGGAAAGCCTCCTCTAGAACTAGCAATCACATTCAATCTACATTAATATCCATTATCAATAATCTTTAGTTCTTAGTAATTGTTGATGAGGTTTCTCTGTTTGTCTATAGTTTTCTTCTCCTGAGTCCTATTGAACTTATCTATATCTTTGGCTATTTGCATTCTGACAGTGCTTAAAATTAAATGTGCTGCCATGGATGCTACCACTATTTTAGTTGATTCTTTCCTCTGGATCAAGCTGGTGGCTTTAATTGTGAGGGAATCTAGGACTTATCACACTGGGACTGACTACTTGACTAAGACTGTAATCCTTAGTGTGTGAGTATTGTTGTTATTATATCTTACTGGTTTGTTATCCCTAGAGTCTAAGTGGTCCAACGGGAGGGATCGGCTTCTGCTTTATAAAGTTCTAGAAGTTAATCTTCTGATTCTGGTCAATCGTGTTTCTGAAATCCTCTCTTTAGGTAGTGAAAAAATGAAAAGGAACTTATCATAAGTAGAACTGATTTGAGTGTTCTGCTTTTGATTTACCATAAGAGCTTACTGGTACAAATCAAGCTGAAAACCTAAAGGAGCTTGAATAATAGTGGAGGGTTGAGTAGCACCTGGAAGAGCAGTTGTGAACTTATTCAAATTTAAATAAGAAAATGGAATGGACTTTAGAATTGCATCTTGGGAGAAGTCAGATTCATTTTCTAGGCCCATTCTAAGTGTAACGTTTCTAGTTTCTATTGAACTTAAAAATATATAAAAATGATATAGAAAAATGAAGGGAGTTCAACATGGTCTGAGGGTTCACCTCTCTCCTAAGCTTTAAGTTTATCCCCTTCATCTTAGGTGTCTGCATCTCTATACTGAGAAGTGTCTCTGCTTTATAATATAATTTGCTTTTGATGGCTGATTCATCGGTGTTGAACTAATTATTGTTGCGTTATTTTTCTTGAATCTGGAGTTGCTGTTGCAGTCTGTGGATTGAGTTGTCTAAATTTAATGTTGGCTAATTCCTATCGCAAATATAAATTCGCATATACATATTACATATTGGATTTGTATCGTTGTCTAGATTTTCAAAGCCAGTCTGGAAGTTTGAGAGGAATTTATCTATGGACTTGTCAACTCTCAAGCCACTCAAGTCATGGTTATACTAGCTCCATCATAAATAAATCAGCAAATATAGCTCTGATTGATAGTGGAGTTGTTCTTTTGCTCTGAGCCCTTGGTGGTGAGAGTTTTCTGTTATACCTCGAACAGCTGCCTTCTATTTTTGAATTTACTCATCACATCCAAAATAATAACAACTCTACGCACTTAATTTTAACATTATGGATTTCTTGACTGGCTGTTGCTGTCTACCCGGCCTTCTAGTTTTTGATAAACTGCGAAGCTCTGTTATTAGAATCTTTCTCTGATTCTTCTTTTTATGTCTGCATTTCCTAAATATAAATCTTATATTACTATCCTCAAATTTATTGGATCTTTGTTTTTTCTGAATTTTGTGCTTTGATAGATGTGACCTATTTTAAACTTGTCTATAATTAGTTATGTGTAAAAATTATAGCTATTATTTTTAGTATTTTTTTATTTTCTAAAAAGCCTGATATAGAAATATAATGAGAGAATGGATAGTTAGAGATAATAAAAATCGGATAAAGTAAAAAAGTAGGCAATTATTTTATTATAGCTGCTGCTACCTTTTATTCTTCATTTACTAATTCGCAAAACTATTCAAACAAATATAATGGAATATTTTTATTATTGTAATGATGGCATCTGAGGTCAAACTTCAAAAACAAATACAAAGCAACGCCAAGGAGTAAGTTATCACAATAATCTTTAGTTTAAGTACCAGAGTAGAAAGTCTTAAATAATTTGGTTATAGCGTTAAGACCAACAAGACACAGTCCAACTTCTACTCTATCTATTTAGTTAGATTTAATAAATGCAATTATTTTATCGATAACAGGAGGGCAGTGAACTGAGGGAGTGATCTGGGTCGAGGGCTAAGAAGGCGGAGACTCTGGTGGTACTCTGGAGCCCGGACTCGAGCCGATAGATATAAATAACTTGAGCGACGAACAACTGAGGGAGATTGCCCGCAGAGCAGGCTTCGAAGTGGACGAATTTGAATCCTTCGATCAAGTTCAGGGTGACGAAGATTTCGAAGAGGATGAAGACTTGGACGACTCTCAAGAAGACCAAGACAAAATTCAAACCAACAATTAGTAAAACCAGAGGAGTAATATTGTAGTTTAAGTTTTTGTGGAATGAACTGGTAGACTCAGATGTGGACGATATCGACTTTCAAAATTTCAAAGGACTCCACTTTAGTGATGACCCCAACAAGAAATTATTAAATACATATTCGTTTGTATGTGTGAGGAAATACTCTTGCCCGGAGACGGGAGCTCACTTTGAGTACGGTGATATCTGCGCACGGATGCTCCAACTCAAGAAGCTTCGTAAGAAGATTGACTTTATCATAATTTTGCTAATGACAAGGAACTGGGACTGATACAGTCAGAATCCGAGTCTTACACTCAGAGCAGAAGGAATCTAGATAGTGCCAAAAATAAATCACAAGACAGAACAGCAAACGCCAACGGCACTACAAAGTCTAAGTTTGTAACCCAGCCTAAGTTGGACGTTTCCATTTAGAGAGAATTCGCTCATAATAATTTTATAAACCTATCTTTTCTACACTACTTCATTTTGATAATGCTTAAGGGTAGAATTAAAAAAGCAATGTTCTTGCCATGAAGATAAATAGTTATAACAATAATAATTACAGTGGCTTTGATCCCAAAAATAAGATTCTACTTCACAATAAATACTCTTATCTCTATATAATGTTTACGATTAAGATCCTACCTGCCGCTTTTCAACATAACCAAATAACTAATTAAAAAAGCAATTATAAGTCTCAAGTTCTCAATTAGGCTCCCCAATAAAGAAAAATAAATGGCTAGCCAAATTAATTCAACACATAAAAGTATGACATTCAAGCTCTAATTGAGCAGCCAAATATCGAGCAACTTGAGTATGAGTAGTTCATAAAGAATGATGATACATTTTCCCGAGATCAGATTAAAAAACTAGCAGATAACTTTATCCAAAGAGGTAATCAAGATACAAATAATTCAATGATTTACATTTCACATTTGTTTAGATGGGAGCGCAAATCGCAACAATTTCAAGCCTTTTTAGTTCTGAGTAATTTAAGTATTTTAAGCTGTTGAATATATCTGCAATCTAAAATGCTCCAAACAGAGCGCAGTAAAGAATGCAGCAGTCATAGAACATGAAGAACTTTCTGGCTAAAGACTTTTAAGGGACAGAGCCCTCTCAGTAGTATAACCAAGGTTTTCATTTGAATGCAGACACAGCCGCCAAAATTCAACAGCAGCTCTACCAAAGTAACCACTACTACGGCAGGAATATAGACGACAAACACTCCACTTCAAATATTAGAACTCACCAGTTCAAAATAAACGATAGTCTTTATTAGAGTATTGTTTTATTTTAAGTTTGCAACTAATCAATAGATTCAACAAAGAAGAGCTAACTTGATCAATCCCCTGTCCAATAACGTAGACAAGAGTCCCCTCTAAAGTTTCAATCAGCAGCTCTAAAGATATCCAAGAGTCGATAAGCAGACAAGGCAGAGTTTGGATGCCAACCTATAGGCTAAACTATTCCAATAAAGAATGCAAGAGTAATTTGCTTTGTAAGAAATAAGGAGCAAGTCCTTAGAGAAGGTGCTACTTAAAGCACAACAGCACTCTAACAGATCTAACGGACTCCCTCATGATCAGAAGATTTCAAGGAATTTAGGGCATTAAGGACTCACTTTAAATTATTTCACATTTTATTATCTTCTTTAAGTAATGGAGTTGCAAAGCACCGCAAGCACTACTCAATAGCAGTGAAGGCTGTGCCTTTAAGTGGAGCCCCACTTTAAGTAGACAGTATCAGTAGTATGGAAGATCAGACATCTTTGCAAGAGATATCACAGCAGAGATTTAGTACTTAGAAGAATCATGATCTGCAGAGATTGGATAATTAAGTGCCGATTATCGAATCATTGGAGTCTCGAGAGGCAATTACAAGCTAATCTAGAGAAAGGAGATTAGAGAAGGGGAAGAACAATGAAGCTCCTTCAAATTTCCAGGGACTTATATCCACCAAGAGAATAAGGCAGTCCTCTTTTGAGCCAGTAATTCAAAATTCAAACTCCAGATTTGATCATAAAGCCAGAAATGCAAATACAAGATTTTAATTTTATTGAATTTCTTTAATGCTGCTAGAGAGTTGATGATTCAAGATAATCTTACTTTACAGGTAATATCTGATGATCCTCCAAAATCTTAGATGCAATTTAACTCTGGACTATATTGCTTTATTTTAGTATTCATCATGGACTAAACTCAAATCTTCAACGAAGAAGCAACGAGAGAAACAAGATTTGTCACATTATAGATAATTTAAGGAACTAATTTTTTAAAGATTTTGAAGGAAAAGAATTCCCCTTCATAATTTACAAATAAGCAGTCACCATTTATACAGAGCAGTAAGTATCAGCATCAAGCTAGATAGCAGTAGGAGCAAGTTCTCACTCAATAAAGCTAGTCCCTCGATAAGGACAAGAATTTCACAAAGAGCTATGGACAGGTTTACAATTTAGTTGCTGCTCAAACCAATAACCCCATTTCTAGAAATCAAGTCTAGCATTCCTAATCAAATTATTCTTCAAATGAGAAATATTATAGCTGTAGAGTATTTCTTAAAAGATGGGAGGAAGAGGAGGCTTGAATGCTAAGGCCGCTGAACTACTTGCCAGTTTTTAGTAGAATTAAAGTTTGCTGAACACCATTTAGTTAAACTCTTATAATAATAAGCAAAGACAATAGCAAACTCTGGTTACTAACCAAGGAGCGGGGTAAAAATTCCATTTACTCAAGGATAATAAATGATCTTTGGCTCCCCACTTATAACATCAGAAATCAAATCATGACTATCAAAAGATTATACATTTAAAATAGAGTTTGCTTCTTTGAGTTACAATTATATTCAACACACACACATTTTCTCTTTATAATTTGAATTGAAAAGCTTAACTTATGTTATTTGAATTTATAAACTACATCTCTTTTATTTTCGCCCATTTTTCATCAACAATTTAAATTCTGCATTCTAAGAGAATATATAAAATAAATCACTCTGCATCCCTTTTTATCTTGGTATTCAGTTTTGGCATATAATTTCAAATAGTGGCGATATTGATCTCTGCGAACCTGGCATTTTCCATTTGCTTGAGTTTGACTGCTGCCTTAGTGTTTGCAAGGTACTTGAGTGCCTCTTTAGTTTGATCCTCGCCGCCTCCTTCAATATGATCCACAGTCTCTTTAATAAGATCTAGGAGGTTGTTTACATCCTCTGCAGTGATGAACTCAGCCTCTATGCTGTAGAAATAGAGATACTTATTCAGGATTATTGCGAACAGATACAAGTTCTTGGCTTGGTTTTGGCAGATATCTGCGATTTTGATGGCTCTCTTGAGACAATCCATCACCTTGTTGCCCTGCTTTTTGAAAGCAGAGAAGTAAAGTGAGGAAGCGAAAGTGATTGCCTCGCACTGAGAAGGCTTTTTAAGAAGCTTTGAGCAATAGGAGACTGTGTTGGTTACCAGAGTATCGTAGTTCTCTTGACCGAAGCAAGTCAATCCGAATGTTAAAAGTATAAGCATAATAAAGGTTGTGGAAACGATGAGGTTGATAGCAGCAAATTTGGCTTCGCTGTCACTGAGCTCTTCCTCATAAATCAGAAGTGAGTTAGTGCAGAAATCGTAAGCTTCTTCTTCAAGCTCGTGGAAGTTGGGTATTCTATTTATGGCTTCAGCTGCTTGCAGATAAAGTCATAATAATGACTGACAAATTGAAGCATAATTTAAGTCTAAGAGCAAGATCTGGGTACTGAGATTTAATAAGGCCAATTAGCTCTCCAATACACCTGTAGATCTTAGTCTAGTCAATCTTAGGCAGCTTCATAGGTAGCTCATCTTCCTCTCCTTTCACTTCCTCTTATAATTCAATTATAAACTAAGGATGAGTATGTCTTCTTGTTGACTTTCTTAGCCTACAGGCCTGAGAGCAAGTTCATGAGAAAGGCGGAACAAGCTAAACACAGTAGCAGGCACTGAATACTTCATACGCTTGATGCCACCCTTTACGAACACTCTCTTGAATTTCATTAAGATTTCAAGGTGCAAGTCTAAGTTGGCTCTCTAGCCTCCATTGACTAAATGAACAAGTTTAGCAACAGCTTCCTGTCCTTCTTCAAACTCATATGGATCTTCTTCTCCAGAGTCCTTATCATCCTAAAGTAGGGGCATGATGAAGTCTAGTAGTTGATCAACAGTCTTTGGACTTGAAAGCGGGTTCTGAAAAATTTAATATAAGCTCATTAACATTTATTCTTATCATTGATGACTGCTTTGACGATCCTGAGAGCGACAGTTCTTCTGTTTCCAAACTTCATGTACTTCATGAGTGTTGGGTAATGATTCATGTTGAGAACTGCAATTGAAAGACTCTCTAAAGGAATGGAAAGGAGTTTCACCAACAGCTTCATAGAGTTATTGTCTTGGTTGTGAATGGGAGTGGCAGTCAAGATACTCACACAAGACTCTAGGATTTCATTCACGTACTTGATGTTCTTAGGAAATGTCTTAATAGAGAAGTTCATGAAAGCAACCTCAAGTTCAAGCAAGCGAGCAACTTCAATTGTTCTACCTTGCTCCTGGATGATCTTATCAGTGTACTTTTTGAAGAGCTTGAAGATATCAAGATCCTTGTTGATTGTAATCACATCACTGTCTGCGTTTGCTGCGAATTTGGAAAGCTTTTCCATCAAGTTGATGAAGATGGATTTAATATCCACGTTTGGGTTGAGGTTAGAGGTGGTATCAAGAAGTGGCTCTAAGGACTGCAAGTGATACTCATCGGGGAACTGCTGAATAATGCAGTCCATCAAGTACTGCTGAGCCATAGTGTCCTTACAAATCACCACGATTTCCAAGATCTTTGGCAAGACCACAGTCTTATAGATATCGTAAGTCAATCCATCCAAGCTTCCTAGTCTGATAATATTCTCTCCAACTGTGACTCTCAACTCATTTCTTTCAACTTCACGCTGCTCCTTGTCTCTGTTAGAGCTGAGGTGTTGCAGTCTCACCCAGAGTCTATTCATCTCTGACATGTTCTGTAAAATGAAGTCGATGGCGTCATTGACATCTCCACCCTCTCCTTCATAAGGTGATCCTTTGTCTGGTAGCTTATCCTTCATCATTTTAAGCAAGTAGTAGCGCAAGAATAGTCCACGAACTGGCTGCTGCACACCCTTCACCATATCGAGCAAGTCTCTGAGAATAAGTTTGACTGGAGCCTCCTTCACCTTGATGTAGGCAGAACCCACAGTGATCATGAGATAGAGACGGGGGATAATGTTTCCTGCATGCTGAACTGATTCATAGAGGTCGGCCATCTTACGTCCTTTCTTTGACTCCTCGATGAAATGATTTTCCAAGTAGCCAAGCTCATCGAATAAACCAATCCTCAAAATAAAATATAAAGATACTTGAGACTTGTATTTACCATCATGACTAAAGATATCAGTGAGTGGTGGGATAGAAAAACTAGCAGAGTGAATTTTAATTTGCTCTTTGGGCGCAAAACTTAACTTACAGAGGTTGAAGTAGTGTCTTGGAGAGAGCAGAGAAGTCTTCAGCTCACACAGCATAGCAGAGGAGTGCTTGAGTGCCTCTCTTAGACTATTAAAGAAATAGTGTTTAATATTGTAATTGAATATTATGGTCAAGGGCTTTCTTCATATAGAAGGCTTGTTGTCTAACTACAGTAGAGTGCTCGTCCAAGAATTTTTCCTAGTCTTCTTCCATCATAAATTTAATAGCTTTATTGTATTATAAAAAATACACTCGCATATATCAAAATCTTTCCTCTCAGACTCTAAGGAACAAAGTTAAAAGTCAATGTTGCCATTCGAAAGTCAAAGGTTTTAATTTATTATAGAAGTTAGAAATAAATTTAAAATATGAAAACAAGGGTGTTTAAAATCATCACCATTGGCTTAGTACTGCTTTTATCAGCACCTTCTCTGCTTAACGCAAAGGGAAAGACCTACGAGGACTTGGAGAAGATAAAGAGGGAGAGCTAGTAGCTTCACTTCTCAGATGAAGATGGTGGTTATACCGTGCATCAGCAAACTCCAGCGCATAGTGCTGACTCCTCCAAAGTTAAACCTACTACTGATCATCAACCAACAACTAATTCAAAATTGATAAAGTAAATATTCAAAATAGTGTTTATGCATTTTCATTATGGCAATAAAAAGAGAATGTAGCTTCAGTACCATCTCAATACTCCACCCACGAAGTGCTGAACACAAAGCAAGCTCCTAAACCCCAAAATACAGAGTCTTCGCAGCAGTATCATCCACCCAAGACTGAAAATGTAGACGATCCTAATGAATTAGGGCATTAGAAGTTTCATGTGCACGGAGGTATGAAGGAGAGACAGCAGGAGAAAGAATACGCAAAGCAAGTCGTTTCTGACTTTGAGAGAAAGAAGAATTCAAAGCAGGCATGTCAAGGTTATTTATTTTAAAATCTCAAAACAATGATAACTCAAGAGTCAATATGAAGGGAGTCAGTTTTTCCAAGTAGAGTGAATAGAAGGACTAGTTTTACTTCTTCTTAACTACAGTTATCCTCACTCTCACTGCTCTGTTGATAATTGGAGCTTGCGGATTTTCCGTTTACTTCTTCTTCTATTCTAAATTAAAAGCTTTTGATAAATTTAGAAAATCCTTCAATAGAAAAGTTGATTGTATTTCTCTCTTCAAGATTTATAGATTAATTAATTTAAGCAATAACTGACACAAGGAAAGAGAAGTGGGTTCGTGCACTTCGAAGAACAAGAGCGCATAGATCTAGAGAAACAGAAACCTCAAAACCTGTCTAAGATAATTGAAGATCCTGATGGAGAGGCAAATACCTCAGTCAACAAGGGCTACGGCAGCAACACCAATAAAAATGCAGTTGCAACCACAGACAACACATCAAGTAATAGATCAAGCGTGGTGCAGCGAGCCTAAAACTAGCAGCAAAAATTCGATTAAGAGTTCAGTAAGTTTACTTATTTGAGGCTTCATTTTCTTTAGGTGATATGGCAAAGGCACGCTTCGATAACTAGTCCAGGAAGACAACTAAAGACTTTGCTTGAGATTCCTAACTTTTTTATTTGTGCTATAGATTTTAAAAGCATTCACTCATGACCTGGACTAATTTAATAATGATAAACTTCAATCGTTCATAGATTATTAAGATATATTAAATACTGTTGAATTATTGAATGAATAGAATTTAACAGTTGGGGGTATTGATATAATGCTTGCTAATGTTTCAATATAAGTTAGGTTTATTCATGCCTGATCATTTGAGTATAACTCCCATCATCGAACACATCATAACGGTCAAGGCAATAGTGGAAAGAATTGCTATGATCTAATCTAGCTTTCTAAGCTTCTTGCGGTGATTTATCTTGAGGCAGAATAAGTCCTCGTAGTTCCACTTTTTGGATTTAATTGGAGCTATCTCAATCTTGGCTCCAAAGCTGCCTTAGCTACTCGTTTTTACTACTAGTTCACTCCTGACGATATCAGCAGGGCAGTTATCCTCCAGCGAGAAACTTTCCTTGTCAATACTGTTCATTCTTCCTTCCATGGCTGACGTAGGTCCATCCCAAGGGAGATGCAAGGGCCTCTCTCTTTTCATGGAGTGGAAATCTTATCCACCCTTGGTGTCTAAGATATCTCTCTGATTTGAGTCAAATCGTAGTAATCCGTCCCTCTCTTCTTTATTCCTCTCCTTTGCTTCTTTCCTTGCCTTCCTCTTCTTGTACTTAATTCTCTCAAGCTGCCTCTCTTTCTTATCTATTAGAAGCACTATGAATATCAGGAATATAGTCGCGCAACTTATAGACAAGAAGAAGTAGCCGATGAAGGGGATCTCAAAAATAATTTGTGAGATATATATAAAGCATCTAGGTTGACATCGGCACTATTTGAGACACCATCACGAGGAACATAATTTCAGTAAGCAGAATACGAAAAAATAAATCAACATTTTCTAATGATAAATAGTAGCGAGATAGTTGGCTCGTTCTCCTGCTCCCTTGGGCAAGAAATAGTAGAACGTGCTTGCAAGTCCAACTAAAGTTAAAAGAATACTAAGAAACAAGGAACGATAACACTGACAACTAGTGTATTACCCTTGCGCCTTATGTTGATTTGATAGTTGACGTGTTAGTAACTGCCCGTACTGAAGTCGTAGTTAATGATCCTGTAACTGCTGCCCACAATTCCCCACTCTATGTTTTCTACTTTAAACGTGTCGTATATGTATAGAGGGTTATTTCTGAAGCTATTAAAAAGTAAAATTCGATTAAAAAGTAAGCTGATTAGAACCCTATTATTTGGGTAAATCCAACTGCCAAAAGTCATGTTAATTATTTGTTCATCGTAGGGGTAGTCACTCACATCAAAAGTCACAAGAACTTTCAAATCCCCGAATCGTGAAAAGTAAACTGTGCCGTCGCTGTTTACTCTTAAATCTGTGTATTGCTAGTTACTCAAATAACCCTCTCCCATGTCTTATTACAAGTAGGTGTCTGGAGTCCAAATTATATTTTGCACTTGAGGGTCTGACTTGAACCAAGTCTGATTTATTCCACCATATATAATATGTATGCTTAAATTTAAGATTCTTATGCATATTTCGAAGCGTTCCAGGATAATCTCATATCGGTCCACCATTAACGAACAGAGGCCTTTAGTCTTACGAAACTTTCAGCCATTTACAATATAATGAATGATTAAGTTCAGCAGTGTTGACTTCAGCTAAACCCATAATTTCGACCCTGAACTGTATCTACGTTTGAGTGCCGTTGTCCCTTGGCCAAGGAAGAGCTGCTGGATTATAGTCTTTCAGTAAATCGTCTAATAACTACTAGTCATAGTAAGCCGTCTAAATACTTGCGACAAGCAAGAGAAGTTCACACAGAACTAATTATGCCAAGATCTTTGCACGCATTAATAATTTTATATAAATATTTCCTTAAATTAAAGTCAATAAATTCACTTTTATTAGACACGCTTTATGTGAAATAGATTTTAAGATAGATTGTATATATCTTTAAAAATGAATTCAGAAAACAGTAGTGACGATAGCCCTCAAAGGAATAAGAGAGAGGTTGATAGTCAAAATCTAAGTAGAGATAAGAATGAGAGGAAATCTGGAATTAAAAAGAAGAGCAAGAAGCAAAAGAAGAATGAAGTATATGATGGGGATAATGACCTAGATAGCTAAACTGCATCTAGTCTCAGAAGTAGACTCATAAACGATTCTGATAGTAATTACCCAGTCAGAGAGTCTTTCTAAGGAGAGGTCAAGAAGAAACGCAAGAAGGATAAAAAGTCGAAGAAGAGTAGAGTAGATAAAGAAGAAGAGCTGAGTGACGAAGGATCCTACTTCCCTGATAACGCTTCAGACTCTGGCACTTCTGATTTTCTCAACATACACTGGGTCAAGTGCTTCAGAGACATCTACTAGAGCTAAGTTAGTAAAGAGAAAAGGCTTGAATAGATTTTGCATTCATCTCAAACTCCTAATGCAGAAGAACTTTTGGCTCTTCAAAAGAAACCTGAAGATGACTGCATCAATGATTTGCACACATATCTTCTTCATATTGCTCTTGATGTTCTTCTAATGGTCTAGTGATCGTTTCTTAGCTAAAGAGGAAGTCAATCCTCCAATGGAACTTCTGCAGCCTCTTTAACGCTGTACTGGAGATGCTTCTTGCACTACTATTAAATATGTTGTGTATTAAATTGAATAAGGAATAATATTCTTATTTTGTGATATAGGGTATTCAATCATAGGCGACCCAAACAAAGAAGAGGATTACGATTACATAAATGAGATAATGGAGCACGTAGCAACAGACAACGTGCTAATTTTCAAGAAAGACATCAAAGCTTCTCACAATCGGAGAGCCGAAAGACTTTTACAAGTATCTTGAAAATAACCCTAACATGACTTGGTACAGTGTAGTTTGGTGCACAACTGAATGGAAAGTTTCCGAGAATTATTCTATACCTTGCAAGTTCTCCTCAAGTCAAATGAATAGAGGGAACCAGAGTTAGCAGCTTATGTTTTATTCCCTCTTCTATAACTTTTCCATTTCTGATACTGTCTTCATGAAGTCAATTAACGAGCTCTCTCCAGTCGACCCAAAGCTATTGCAAATTAAGAACTCTATAGATAATGGAATTATGAAATACCTCACTGAGAGAAATGGTTTGGATGCTTAAAATTCTCCAAGGATTAAGCTATCTCACAGTAGCTATCCCAAAGGAGCAGATAGATTTGTCAAAAATAGTAATGTTGTCGCACAGATGGGTGCTTACTTTTTCATATTCAGTCCTTTGCTCTGCTTTTGTATTTTCCTAAATGAAATAATCAGAGAAAAAGAGCTAAAGCTGAGACAGGTAATCTTAAATCATTGATGAAATTTTAGGGCCTTTAAGTTGTAGGAGTCGGCCACTCTGTATTTTGGAATTGAAATATAGATTGTTAAAGTTGAATAAAATTTTCAATTCTATTGTTTTCTGCCTGTTAGTTTCATAAATACCTCCTCAAGAGTGGTATGAGATATTCCTACATCTTGAACTAGCAGCTTTAGTTCATTTACATAGACATTCTCTCCATATATACCATATCCGTTATGCTCATAATTCTCTTCTGGCAGAGTTTGAATGAGCTAGAATATCATGGACATCTCACTCAGGCAGTTAACGGGAACAGTGAAGATTAGAGCCTCCACTCTAGTCTAGAAGTCTGTTAGATGGAGCAATTGTGTTCATAAGTTCTGTAACTCTCCTCTCGCTTCCTTCTCTGCAAACTATTGAAATCCTATAGCCATCCCCAAAAGCGTTTTTGAGATAAAGGGAAGTTCCCACACATTTTAGTTTGCCCTCATTGATTAGGGCGATCCTGTCTGAGAGCACATCTGCCTCCTCCATTGCGTGTGTTGTTAAAATGATAACCTTATTCCTCTTCAGTTTCTGAATGAGCTGCCAAACATCTTTCCTAGACATAGGATCCATTCCAGTAGTTGGTTCATCCATGAAGATAACTCTCGGATCTCCAATTGCAGCTATAGCAACTGATAACCTTCTCTTCATAAACATGAAGTTAGATCAAAACTTAAAAAGTTCTATTTAGATCTTTTACCTCCTGAGAAAGAAGATACTCTGGCATTGGAGACATCATTCAGTCCAACGTCTTCTAGTAATTCCTAGGAAGTCTTATCTATATCTTCTTTGGGTATGCCTTTTATTTGAGAGAACATTCTCATGTGCTCATTAAAACTTACAACCTTATATATAATTAGCAGTAAGTTCACCCCATAAGATATCGAATTGAGGCACCACTCCAATCAGTTACCTAATCTCATCTTGGTTGGTGGATATATCTAATCCGCAAATAAATGCTTGACCCTTAGTAGGCGCAAGTACTCCAGTCATAATGTTGAATAATGTAGACTTTCCAGCTCCATTATGCCCTAGCAAGCATAGGAGTTCTCTGTCAGGTACTTCCAAGTAAATTCCTCTCACTGCTTTAACTTACTTGGAGGACCTTTTGAAGTACGTTTTCTTGTCAAAATACTTTTTAATTCCAACTATTCTGAGTCCTTCACATGTCACTCCCCCTCTAATGAAATAAGTTTAAATGTTATTAAGAACTTTCTTCTTTTCCTTTTTGACAGAATCCCTCTTGAATTGCGTTGTCTAACCTAAGTCTTCTTTAGTGAGCTTTCTTTTCTTCTTCCTTACGCCTTACTATTAATCGGTTTCTGGAATGGAATTGGAGGAGAAGAGAGATAGCCAGTACTTTTTGGTGAAGAGGAAATAATAGGGATGGGCAACTCCTCTGTTGGAAGCCATTACGTGGTCGAAATACCACGCCAAAAGACCGTAGATGCAGCAGTTTAAAATGAGTACTAGATACATGGATCTTGCACTGGGCATAGTATAGCCCATTCCATCTCCAAACTCCCCATGCACTTCCTCTCCAAACATCTCCCAAGTGTATTGCTTCCCAGCTAGCCACACTAAGTAAGAAGGTTCCAAGTGGTAGGAGGCTACCTTAGAAATTTAATGTTAAAGTATATATAAACATAAAATTGCACCAAAGCAGATGGAATAAGGAAAAGCAGGCAGGAGGTAGAAATAATTATTTAAAACAATCTCTCGTTGAAAAAAATTATGATTAAGATTGTAAAAATTTTTGCTTAACCACAAATAATTAAACGAGTACTATGAAGTAGATATTATGATGTAATAAATATTTTACAGAATAGGCTTGCTGCTAGGTGGAGATAAGTGTAGATAGGAAGAAGGCCATCATATTCAAAGCAACAGAGAAGGTAAAGAAAAGTAAAAACAGCATGCTAGAAAAGATTAGGAAATCATTCGTTGCTTACAAGAAGGGAGTATTTAGAAATAGATCCAACTAGCAGATTAAGCCAAGGATACATAGTAGTAAAGAGTTTACAGCTGAGAAGATAGTTGCAATCGCAAACCAACTTATCCAAAATACAGAGGGTAATAGATTATCTTGGGCAAATCATTTGGTCAAAATGCAAAGAAAGTTTAATAAGTATTAGAAATTCATAAAATTGTCTTGTACTATTAATTTTAAAAATAGAAAATGAATATCTCTAACACAACTCTTGGCCATCAAGGTCTGGCATATCTTTCTATGCTTATGATTGTCCTCGAGTATGAAGTCATCTCGTAAGTAAAGCCATGAATCAATTAGCGAACTCATAAAGCAATGGTCTTAATTATTGCATAGAATGTCTCAAGTGTTCAAGAGAGCTAAAGTGTTTAGCAAAGAATTCATGGCTAAGTTTGACGATATTCATGAGAGAGAAGTTGGAGGCAAAGCTCCTGCTAATGGCTACCCAGACACTGGAAGCGGAAGATACTCTAATGAGCTTTCCTATGGCGACTGGTTCTCTTTCAATAACTCTTAATTATTATATTTAACTTCCAAAGAGTCCAATACAACTTCCTAGAGCAAATCACTCCCATGCTTGATGATTAAATTTGCTTTGTTTTTATAAGCTAGTCTGGATATTCATCAGCAGCTTCTACCAGCCACTAGCTGCTGCAATCCTAGGCTTCGGATATTTCTTCGGAAGAATTTTCTACTCAATCGGCTACTGTAAATCTCCCAAGCACAGACTAGTGGGAGCCCTCATTTGCGACGTTGCATACCTTGGCGGTTTCATTTTATCAATTGTGACCATTGGCAAATGGCAGCAATATTGATTCAACACAAGTATCTTAACTCCTCACCGGTTATTTGTATCAAGACTTTATCCTTTTTGATATTTTCCGAGCTTCATAAAATCTATATTTAGCATGAAAAATAAGAGACAAAAGCTACAATTAAGAGGAAGATAGATTTGATTAGACATTTATACACACTTAGTTTGAAGTTTACTGAAAGTAAATAGATATAGTTTAGAATTACAAGAAGGAGGTCACTTTAAAATGATTATGAGCATGGTTAACATCATTATATTCATCAAAGCTGATGCAACAAAAGCTATCTGCACATCAAGCTTCCTCAGCTTTTTCAAGGTATCGATATGGAGGCAAAACAAATCTTAGAAGTCCCATCTCTTCTTTGTGAAGATAGATGAATTCTCCTTTAGAGTTTGATCTTAAAGAGTTTGGACTTCTTTGAGCTTTTAATCTGAATAGTTTCCTTCTTCCTTTACTAGTTGCTACTAATTCTCATGGTAAAAGAAATAAAAAATAATTCAATTTCATATTTTACAGATGGTTGAATTCTTCTACAACCATGCTAATATTCTCATTTATTGCTCCAATGTTATTTCTTAAGTTAGCTTGTGAATGAGTGATCGAACCTGCGAAAGACTGATGAATAGAAGTCATATTGGATCCATTTGCACTCAAAAGACTGCCAGATTTCCTCTAAACCTTGTTTTGTTTACTCTCTGTTAAGGATTCTTAACTCTAGTATAAGGGTCTGTTGCTGTAATATTCCTTAGGTTTGTTTAGGTATTGATTCTGCTTAAACTTAGAGGGCTCTCCAACTCTCTGGACAGTTATTGATGCATTAGGTTTAAATAAGTAAGTATAAGTTGTAAGTTAGGATTATGAGCTTGTATTGAGGAGACACCTAAGATTCATCTTTTTATTGTTTCTATTCTTCTATTCTTATGAACTGTTGATCCTTTGCTTATTGTTATTGTAATTGGTGTTGTTCCCTGGCCATCTCCTTCTGCTGTTTGACTGCTTTCCTCTTTTTGTACTTGATTCTTTCGAGTTGCGCTCTTTCTTGTCGATGAGCATCACTATGAAGATCATAAAGATTGTGGCGCAACTTGTTGCCAAGAAAAAGTAACCGATGAATGGAATTAACGTGGAAATGGGGAAGATCTGAGATATCATTACTAGAAACATTATCTCAGTCAGCAAAATCTAATACTAAGATATAAACAACAATAAATCATAGCGAGGTAGTTAGCTCGCTCACCCTAACCCTTAGGCAAGAAATAGTAGAAAGTGCTAGAAAGACCAACAATATAACCTAAATTGTTTAAATTTAATAAAGCAAGGAATGATGACACTGATCACAAAAGTGTTGCCCCTTCGCTTGATATAGATCTGATAATTAAGGTGTTGAAAATCGCCAGTACTGAATTGATAGTTGATGATCTGGTATGAGCTGCCACTTATACTCCACTCTATATTCTCCACCTTGAAGGTATCGTAGATGTACAAAGGATTGTTCCTGAAATTAATAATATCTTTAATTCAAAAGGACTCTGTTGTTAGGATAGACCCAACTCCCGAAGGTCAAGTTGATGGTCTGCACATCGTATGGGTACTCTCCCATATCGAACGTTACTAGTACCTTCAGATCTCCGAATCTCGTGAAGTAGACTGTCCGTCGCTATTTACTCGGATATCAGTAAATTTTTAGTTGCTGAGGTATCCCTCCCCAATGTCTTGTTGAAGGTATGTATCTGGGGTCCAGATGATATTTTGAACTTAGGGATCTGATTTGAACCAGGTCTAGTTTATTCCTCCGTACTTAAACATAAAGCATCAAATGACAAAAAGGTTTTAAGTATAAATGGTTTAGAAGGATCCCAAGAAAGTCTCATATCTGACCACCATTGTCTTATCGAAATTTATGGAGGCCATAATTTTATGCTCTCTATTAAAAACTAAGGTTTTACAAACAATAATTTTGATTTCGAAGAAAAAAATATTTAGATTATATTCCCCTTTGAAGCTTTTAATCTCACATAACTCTACTCTTGATTTACCTCTGCTATACTCATGATCTCTATTCTGAAGTCTATCTTAGTTTGTACTCCTCCGTCCTTTGGATATGGCAGAGCGGCTGTGTTGTAACCTTAAAGCAGGTCGTTGATTAGTTGTTGGTCGTAATAGGTGCCACAAGAAACTAATGATCAGCTAAGAAGGATCACAGCACAAACCAGTATAAGTTTAACAATTCTTGACGATTTCAGATCCGCTGCCATTTAAATTCAAATAAACTCTTCTACAGAGAAAATTTCACGATTTATAAATAATTACTTTCTTTCGAATTTCTTCTGAAAAATTGATTTTCTCATAATGTATATTTATACAAATCAGATCTTTAAAATATCTTGGAATTAAATTAATCATTCTATTTCATCTTCTATTTCGTCTTCTTAAATTTTTGCCTTGACTATATTTTTGTCACTAGATTGTTTTCGGCAAGCTCTCATGTGTTGGCTGGCTTTAAACTATTTGAGGTTTCTGAACTGCATTCTCTTTAATTTGAGTTTTAAGAATGAGTTGTTCTTATTTTATGTCTTACTTCTATTCTTCCTTTTCATCTTCCTCATCATAGTAGTCATACTCCTCTTCCACATCAGGGTGAGTCGATTACTTGGGTTAAACAATCTGCGCGAGCTCTGCTTATTTGATTTGCGCCTCTTTTTCAGTCTTGACTATAATCTACTCTAGTTTTTAAGATTTGGTAAGAGTCAATTGCATTTTCTTTTTCTCAGGGGCTGACTCTGATTCCTAAGATATAGAAGAAGCATTTGCAGCCTAAATTAAATTATAAATCGCAGAATCAGAGTGTTCCTAATTAACACTCTTGACAGAGGTATGCTAGCATTTTGAACTTGCTCCGGTTGTTTGACAATTTCATATTATATTTCTGAGAGCTCCAGCTTAAAAGGAGAGTCCTTGCTAAAGTGTAGTTTTATCAGAACCTCTTGATCACTCTATTCCTTTTTCCTAAAGACAATAATAACAAATGAAATTAAAATACATGAACTCAAAAGAAATGACCAATTTGTCATCCTTTCTCACTTAAATCTATTTTGTGAAAGTCAACTCGTACTTCTCTATTCCCAAATCGTATGTTCTAAACAAAATATTAGATAACAAGAAATAAATTACTTTTATCCTTGTGAGATCGATATTCTTAGCAGCTCACTCCTTCTCAAGTTTTGTAACCCAACTTCAAGATTCCAAAAGCCACTTCTTATTAATTTTTATCCTGCGTGATAGTTAACTCATTCTTTCTTATCTTCCTGTCGAATGAAAGCATGATCTCTTGATTGCTAAAGTCTGGCATACTCTGCGGATTAAAGAAGATAAGCAGGTCTGAGTCTTAACCTTCAATATGCTCGCTAAATAAGTATGAAGTCTCATGAATGAACTTACAAGACATCTCTAAAGTCGTAAGTGTAGGCACAGTTTGAGGGGTCGCTGATGAATTTATAAACACTGGGATCGTACTCAGTTTGAATAAGCTCTAAATCTTTTTGTTCCTCTTCTCGTTCTATAAATACCCCTTACTCCATATTTCTCCATTCTTCCTTGGGTCCTCCTTGATAAAGGGATTGTTCACTATCACCAATTTATGCTCCACATTTGAATCAGTCTTCAAGTATACAAAAGCTATTATCGAATAAATTCGCCCTCCTTCAAGGCCTAGAGTCAAAGGGTTTTGCTTCTTTTTAGAAATTGGCATCCTGAAATAGATATGCCTCATTACACTGGGCTGGAAGTAGTTATCATATAAGTCTTTGTAAGAATTCTAAAAGAGGTCTGCTCTGTCTGTCAACTTGTAGATTTCAAGGTTAAAGTAGTTCAAGAGCTGGAAAATTTAAGAAATTAAATTTATCACATCAAATTTAGTAAGGTGTCTTGAGATTAGCTATTTTATCGTATCCTCCTAGGAATATAGCTAGAGCCTTTTCAATTACAGGGATTGAAGGTTCACTTTTACAAGTTGAATAGCCTTTCTGGAGATCTGAATGAGCCTGTTGTTTAAATGTAAGGGCAGAGTCCTATCGCAGATCACATAGTCATCTCTTATCCTAACTATGATTAATCCCGCTTCTTCTCTATTCAAATCATCACCGTGATCTTCTTCCTCTTACACTATCAGTTGCTTGATATGATCTGACTTATCCAGTTAATCTGCTCTCATTTGTATCAAACAATCTAGCAGCATTCTATTCGAGTGTAAACTACTCACTACTAGTTCCTGCTCTCTCATACTTTCCTAAAGATTATTTTGAAGAAACCACTCAACTTTAGTCATCTGGGACTTAGCTATACTAGTCCCTTATGTATATCAGTGTAAGGATTCCTAGTCAGGTAATCCTTGAGGACTTTTAAACCTATCTTAGCTTGCTCCAAAGTATCGAACACATAGCTGATTACTTCCTTCACTTTAATTTGAATACCACACGCTGCGAGGAACACCTTCAATATTCCAAACTGAACAGTGGTGCTTTCACTATTAAGTTTGAATTCTCTTGATAGCAGAACTATTTCCTTAGGTTTCATTTTAATTTAAAATGAAAATTATTTATGACTAGAAAACTCTATACTTAACTTTATTTGATATAATAATTCTAAATAATTTAGGTTTGAAGACGATCTGAATTGCTTGGACCATTACTTGCAAGAATTATTGCATTGAGGTCTTCTCTTCGAATTGGATCTCCTAGTTGAATCCTATTTTCTACACTTGTTGTTTGACTCTCTCAATGATTGTCTGTATTGAGATCATGTCTATAAACAAAGGATTAACTTAGAAATTAAATCTTTACCATCGTAGAGCATGTCACTGATTTGTTTGTACCTGAGTTCGAGCATCTTGCTGAGCATTTAGAAATCTATTGCACTCCTCTCATTCAATCTCTTAATCATTTTTTGGAATCTGTATACGTTGCATTCATAAGTTCTGTTTACCACCTCAATTGAGAGAACTGTCAAAACTAGTTTCTCAGATTCCTTGAGGTATATTTTGCTAGTTTGCTTATCAAATTACTCTCATCCTCTTCTGTCCATAAGTCTGCTCTACTCATTTCATTGTAAATAAACTCCACTAGGCATACTCTCTTAGTCAAAAGGCGAGCTCTGATCACTGAGGATTGTTTAAATAGAGTCTTTAGGTTTAGACAAGCTTGCTAGATGATGTCTAACTTATTTAAGTCCTGATAATTCTCCAAGAACAGTTTCAAAACATCCACACTGTTTAATTTTTGAGATCTTCTATCTGAGTGCTCCTCTAATTCCTTCTAGCGAGATTCATTAGAGAGCTTTGAGTCTTCCAACTCTTGAGTCTTAAGTTTAAATAAATAAGTTTCAACATCATCTGCATTTTACTCTTCAAAGCCAGTGCGATCTTATCTTTCTGCTTCTGGATCTTTAAAATATAAGTATAATTTAAATTATCTTGAGTTATAAATCAATTTAAAAACATATAAGCATTAAAATTATAAGGTGAAAGTCTATATTATTTATTATAAGTATCTTGAGTGATAGTTTATCGCTCTCATCACTAAGTCCTTACTCTTAAGCTGAGAGTTAAGCCAATTAACCTTTAAGGCAATCTACAAAAGCCTTGAAGTCTATTTCATTTTCAGTAGTGATTTTAATCTTCTCAAACAAAATGTAAACCATATCAATTTTAATAGAGAGAAAGTGAATTCACTTTTTATTTAGGCTTCATACTTGCTTATCTTAAAAATCTGAGCAACAGCATGAATGAACTAAGTAAAGGAGAGATTCTGATTAAGTTTCTATAGATTGATTCCATGGATAGCCAGGAAAGATTCCACAGTCTCTCTGGTTGAGTAGATAATGACACCCAGCTTTTTCATGATAAGTTCATAAGTAATCTCTTTGCCAAATACTTCGTTTAGGAATTTAAAGAGTTCATTTATTTCGATTCTCTTGTCGTTGTTCACATCCACCAGAGTCACAAACAAGTCTAACTTCTTGTCGTCTACGTAGGGGTAGAGCTTTCTCAAGTGATTTTTCAAAGCTAGGTTCGGGAGTACTCCACCTTACTGCTGATTAAACTAGAGCTCGTCCATTATTCTGTACAAGGGATAGTTTGGTCGCTGCTTTTGAAGCAAATAAAAATCTTAAATTTAAAGCTCATCAATGACTTCCTTAGTGATTTATTCATTCGAGCGCACCATGAACTTTTGTGTTTGAGGGATTGAAGAATAAATTATTATAAGTCCTGAACACATCTATCTGGCAGAATAAGTACGCCATAACTGAATCAATGGTTCTGTTCTGAATCTTCTCAGCCAGAAATTCAAACAGGTCAAGAAGCAAATCGGGCTTTTAAGAGTGAGGGAAATGAGTGCTTATGATGGAGCAGAATTATTTAGAAGCATCTGGTGACACCTTTCTAAGTTCCTCTAAGTTAAAATTAATACTTACATTTATTTTAAATTGTACTTGATGATCTCATTTGTTGGGATGCGTTTGTTAGTGGTTTCTAGCTTGAAGGCGAAGTATTTTATGTATATAGTTACGTTAATCTTTAAAAAATATTTTAAAATCTTTTTCTGATTAGAGTAGAGCTTCAGGAAGTTTTACAATTCGTCAATCTCTATAGTCTGATTAGAATCAGAGTCCATTTAATTGAGCAGGAACTGTATTTCAAAG
Organism: Tetmemena sp. SeJ-2015; assembly: GCA_027382625.1. Lineage (NCBI taxonomy): Eukaryota > Ciliophora > Spirotrichea > Sporadotrichida > Oxytrichidae > Tetmemena > Tetmemena sp. SeJ-2015. The sequence continues at coordinate 109,623 of JAJKFJ010021523.1, forward strand.
TCTTGAATAATTGGCCTTTAAGATTTCTGGTCAGTTACTCTCGAGTACTGTCGCATGAAGTGTTTGACCAGATGAGCTTTCAGAACCATGCCTTAAAAATGAAATTTAGCTTGCTGATTGAATTAGATTCCTCTAGATATAACTTCAAAGAACTCAATTTCTTTGGCTTCCTCTAATCTCTTAGTGATAGTTCTCATTTCCATTTTGAGTGTGTTTTATTCATAGATGTTCAGAAAATCGCAAAACTCGATGGCCTTGAGTTTCTTTTCTACTTGTCTGGTGGTTGAAATGTTTAGATTCTGCACTCCCATCAAATCATGCATGTAAAGAAATAGCAAATTGCAATCCTCCTTGGAAAGGAACTTGTTGTCCAAGCTAAATATCTGGCTGAAATTCATCAAAGTTATTTAATAAGTGAATTGAAGAAAAAAATATTTCCTGCTTGTCAATGGGGTAGCCATATCATAATCTTGCAAAAAGTTCATTCTCTCGAAATTTAATTTTCATTAGCAATACTTGGCCATAAGATTTTTCATGGAAACAGGTGTGCTTGATTATCCTTAAGCCATCAAGATAATCTTTCTAAGCAGTCTCTACTTCTGATCTTCTTCAGTCATTTAAACTCCTGACTTGAAACTGTTATTAAGAATTTCACTTTGATCACCTGCTACTTGCTCCTTGATGCCTCTTTTTGTAAGATATTTGATTTATACCCTAGTGAAGTTTGATATTGCTAAGTATCCTGAGGGAAGAATTAGGTGTAATAGTTTTGTAAGAAAATGAAGAGATGCTTGTTGAAGATCTTCTCTACACCAAATTTAAACTTCTAACTCACTAACCCATAAATATGCTCATTTACCTAAGCATTGAATTAGAATAACCTCTTAAACTCATCATCCATATTCTTTAGGACGAGACTTTCTCAGGATCACCAAGTTTATCTTCACTTGAGTTCTTGGCAAAGTACTCCTGTACATTTCCAGAGATTGAGGAAATTGGTTTATAATGATTGAAAGGATCTTGAATTCCAGGTTACACACGTAGGGCTTATTTTTAGTGAAGATAAACTAGTTGTACAAGGAGAGAAGAATCTTCACATTTACATGAGCTCTGAATTCAGTATCTATAAGAGAGTACAGATTTATAAGCTGCTATAGTTGAACTCCCTCTTTCTTCAGAATAAGTGACAGATCTCTCAGTCTGATGAAATGCTTTTGGGATATCTCACAATTGTAGAGAGCGTTCTTCAGACTTGTTATTTTCTCTATATCTTCAAAAGCGACAGTAAGCTCGTCATTTAGAGTTGTAGATTTAAAATTGCTCTCAGGATTTCTCTCATCAAGTACCTATTTCTAGCCAATTATTTTGAGTAAGTTTGGCTTAGTAGGCAGCAGATCAAGCCTCTTGGCTTTCTACTCTGCTGATATCTCTGCCTTATTAACATCAGCAAGCGGATTGTATTAAAGTTAAACGCCTTAGTTACTCTCCAGTCTGGCATTTTTAATTAGACTATAAAACTCCTACTCTTAAAGCTGCCGTCTCCATTCACATCGAGCTCTTGGATTATCTCCCTCAGAACTACATCATCAAACATCAGTGTTTCATAATTTGACAACTGAGACTTCAGTGAGAGAAGAACCTCTTTCAGCTCCATGAGATCGATTCTTTTGTTTCTATTTATGTCTGCCTATTAGAATAGGAGAGCAGGACTCATCCTCAACTGAAGCATCGCATCATCAAGTATCTTAATATAATTTTGCTTCAAACTTGGATTAGTAGACTTTAGACTTTCATTTCTTGTTTATTCTTGCTATATAATGCTGAACACATCAAGAAATTACTCCTTGCTGTACTTTTCGTTATTGCATATATATCCATGTAGATTTAAATGTAATTTACATTAAAAGCGTAGATTTTTAGAATTCTAAATATTGCAATAAAAACAAACTCAAGGAGATCTAGATCAAACTCTGGGAATAGTTTTAAGATAGACTGAGAAATTTACTGTCTAGTTATAAGTTCGCTTTATTGATTGGTCTAAGACATTTTGTATAGGTTTACAGGAGTAAGATTTTTAGAGCCAAACTTTTCAAGAATCAGAGCTAGTATTTTGGACTTCTTCCTGGCTATATTTAAATTTTCATAGCCCTCGATTTGGGAGTGAATGTTAACCAAGGAAATTTTATCAGTCTTGTAAAGTATAAAGATTACATATTAAATTAGGAAATATGAAAAATGAAGTTTAGTAAAATGAGTCAAGAACATTACGGAGATCATCTTAATCAACATCAACTTGCCCCTATGTTATTAGGAAGCTGTGATAGATTTCTATGATAGATTCTAGAGGCAATAAGCACACCTCCCCTAACACTTAGTTGAATTGCAAAAATAAATATTTTGCTCGTAGGATATATACTTGGAATTTCCAAATATTTTTTGGATGAATTCTTTAGGGGTAAGCTTCTTATTTTTTATGATTTCGCCTAAAACTGATTAACCCTTAAAATAAAGAGTTCTTTAGAGCGTTCTCTGGTATAATCTATTAAGAAGTATTTCTAAGTCTATGATGTCATATTTAAGACCCTTATTAGGTACCCACTATAAGATTTTTCTGAGGTGGTCTAATTCAATAGAAGGGAAGCAATTAGAAAGTTGCTTGATCAGGTTCCCTAACTTAATCATTCCATCCTTATCCTCAGAAGATAGCTTCAAATGATTGATCAAGTGCTTAAAGTATATTCCTTCATTGCACATTTTTTGCACTATGGCTTTGACTTCCTCTATTTTGTCATTTTGCTAGGTTCTGAACTATTGGCTCTAACCTTTTCTCTTTCCTTCTCTTTGTTTAGTTTCTCTTAGTTATATTAAGGCATGTTTCTTTGTGAGACCTTATCCAACTTTGAAAATTAGAAGAGGAATTCAGCCTTACTTATAGTGCCATCGCCATCCATATCCATATGGTTTAAGAATATCTGTACTTCCTTATCTAAGATAGTCTTTTCAACCAGTCCCTCCCCATAGCCATTGCTAGTTTGATTTATAATTTTGCTCACGAATCTTTAAACTTCACTCAAAGTGATTTGCTCGTTAGCATCTATATCTATGGCGTTGAAAAGTTCAACTGGAGATATATCCCTCTCTTTCAGAGTCTCTAGCACTTTTATGATTGAGTATTGATCCAAAGACAGGTTCTTATTTTCCTAAGGCTCTATCTCATAATTAAAAGCCCTCATAGTCTTTTGAAGTTCCTCTAGAGTTATCTCACCGGAAAAGTCTTCATCCAGTAAAATAAAATTTATAATATGTAAGGCCACAAATCTTGATGCTTGGGAAGTTGTGAAAAGAATTTGCTTCTCAATAAGACTCTGTCTAAAGTATTCATTCTCAAGCTTGCCTAATCTCTTCCTGTCTAATCCTCTGAATAACTCTTCTGGAGTAATTTATCTTTTCTTTAGGTCATCACAAAATCACTGACTAGCTACTTATTCATGAGTGTTTTATCATTTCGAAACTTCCCTACTTCTAATTTTGAGTAAAATTTGAATCTCGAAATCTCAGAAATTTGGTTCTTTGACTTGAACTATTTTACCCTTACTTAGAGTTTGAGTATTATTTTCTTAGTCTTTATCTTACAAGTGCACCTCGAAACAAACCTTATATTTTTATGATCGCTTGGTTTAACTGAATAAGCATATCGTATGAGTCAGTATTGAAGTTTTCCATTTTCTTGGACCTCTAATTGCGAACTTAATTTCCTCCAATCTTTTACCTAGGTTAACTGGACCCAGCCGTTCCTATATTATCACTTCTTTGATTATAACCGAATGAAGATGTGGTGAGTCGATTGGACTAATTCTATTTAGTGGATGGTCTTGTAGCCTCACTTTCATTGAATTAATTGGTAGTGTTCTGATTTATATCCCTTTTAAATCCATTTTGTGAAGTGGTTTTATTTCCCTTCATTTTTACTATTTAAATTTAGAATTTAAATGTCAGATTTTATCTATCTAAAAACTTCATATTTGATGTTTTTAATTTCTTCACTAGCTTGAACTTTATGATTTTTGGGCCTTTGCTTGTTAAGGATAGTTTTTACTTTTCAATGGACCCCTAGAAAGGAATATTTGGGTGGCTGGTTGAGGACAATTTTCATTACACAGTACTAGTTGTGGGGTTGCTGAATGGAGTGGGCACTCTTACTTTGTAATACCTAGTGTTTACTCAATTCTCGCCTGTCATAGCTGGCTCAATGATGCTTTTAGAACCACTCTTTAGAATAAATATATTTAAATTAGTCAGATCTATGGCATTATTCTTGGACTTGATCAGTACCCAGGACTCCTCACTTACATCGGAGGCCTCATCATTTAAAAGCAAAATATTTAAATACAATTTGCGTTGGACTTTATACTTTGCTTAGCCATCCGAACAATCCTCATCATACCACACATAATTTAGAAGAAGATAATAATGAATAGGTGGCATCAGAGAGAGTAGTAGTAGTCTACACATATTTATGTATAGTAGTAGAGCTGATCCAATAATAATTTAAACTGTTTAAAATAATCAAAATTAGTCACATTAATAAGACTTTACTAATATTACTGTTCTTCATTCACATCATCATCAATTATTGCCTCCGTTGTTCTTGTGCCACACAACGTATTCTTAAATCGTTTGTTGGCTCACAGAAGGTTTAATACAAATATATATTCATTAGGAAGGTTGGACAGTCTGGAAAGCTTTCTCAAAATCCAATAATAAATAACAGTTATAATAAAATTGTAATCCATCTTTGAAACTTTTCTTATTTAATTAGCATGTTGAAGCTGCATTAGTTTACAAGGATCCATCTACCTGATAGGTTCCATAACTGCATCCTTTACAAAAGCAGTAAGATCTGCTGAAGGAATAGCCATGAGTGTTCCTTGCTATACTCTCCAAATCTTTCTCAGAAATATTGTGGTCAACTTACACGAGTAACTTATTTAATTAAAAGCACTTGCTAAAAGATAAACAAAATTATTGTAACTTCTTAATCAATCCGAGTCTCGCAAGTTTGTCAGGGAGGCCTATATAGATTCTCTTTGTGAGTCTTCTTAAAGCTGCCTCATCAAGATCAAAGGGTCTGTTTGTAGCGGCAATCACAAGTATTCTAGTTTCTGAGGATCCGACTCCATCAAGTTAGATCAGGAACTCAGTTTTTAATCTTCTAGAGGCTTCTTATTCATCACTAGACCTCTTCGTCAGGATAGAATCAACTTCATCTATGAAGATGATACTGGGAGACTGAATTGCAGCAAGCGCAAATAAGGTCCTCATAAGTTTCTCACTCTCACCCATCCATTTGGAAACTAAGGTACTCGCGCTAATGCTAAAGAAGGTGCTTTTGCATTCAGTAGCAACAGCCTTAGCTATCATAGTCTTTCCATTTCCAGGAGGCCCATAAAGCAAGATACCTTTAGTAGGTGCTCTCAAGCCTGTGAATAAGTCTGGTCTCAACTGAGGATAGATGATATTCTCAACCATAGCCTTCTTAATAGTTTTTAGGCCCTCTATATCATCGAACTTTACGCCAGGACCGTTATCTATAATAGTCTCTAGAATAGATTTAACCATCGCCTGATCTAGCTTTGCTATCATCTATCTTCTAAGTTCTGGCGGCATGCTCCCATTTTGCATAACTCTCAGTGACTCTTAGGCCACTGGATTATGGCTATGAGGCTCAGGCTTCAAAATCAAATCTGTAGTTGGCTTGGGTTTAACTTGAGGTTTGTAAGAATATTACTCGCCAAGATCAGAAAGTGATGAGTGTTTGATCAAGCTGTTAGCATTATTGCTTTTGATAGCAGCTGCAGCTGCTCCAGTTTAAACAGTGTTCCTTCTCTGTGCACCCTCAACTTGAACTTTGCACTATTCAGCCTTCTTGAGTATCATGCTGAGCTAAGATTTCAAGGCAGTTTGAAAATTTATATCGTCATCAGTATGTTTAATGAGTTTCATGATTTGCTCTGCTGATTCCACGTAAATCTCTTTGGCCTTGGGATAGTTACCCTGCAAGAAAAATTGTTGAGCCTACTTCAACTTTTCATCTATCTTGTCTACTTAGTCTTAGATCCGTTTGCCTTTTTCTTCGGCTGTCTCATACTTAGAGGAACTAGGAAATATACCTCCTATTCATTTTATTTTGATTGCCATAAAGGAAGTTTAGCATGTCTTTTGCTCTTTTTGGAAATTTTCCCTTTTTTACCCCCATTTCAATTTATAAATTTTGTAAATTTCAAGATCCAATCTATCCTTTCTATTCTAATCTCTAAACTCAAGAAATTTCTAGACTGACAATAATTATATGATAGATTTAAAATAACTTAATCAAATCAATATATATTTCAATCCTGGAATTCATCGTTATCGCAAAATAGATAGAAGATCAATAATTATTTACTATTGATTTAATTTAGCAATAATAGTTGACAAAAGCCACTTGCCTCTAAATTTACTGAATTGTGAGGTAGATTGATTGGTAATTGGCGGGAGAAGCGAGCTGCTTTTATTTTTGAAATGATTGGATGTCTTAACCTTTCCCCAAGGGTGACTTAATTTGGCTGACCCTTTCAAGTTGTATTGTTTTATTGGACTCCTGATTATTCTCAGTTAAACTTTGGTTTGAATTGTTGAGCATCTTGAAAGTAGTTTAGTGATCAAACTGAGAATTAAGTTGGTTCGATTTATAATTTTTAAAAAAATTATGATTTCATGGTCTGCTTTTAGCTAATGTTGGCGGGGATTGAAGACTTGGACGAGAAATAAAATAAAGAAAGAGGGCATAGGAGGCTTTTTCGAAGAGGATTGATTTTATTGCTGCAGATTTGTTTGAGAACTTAATTCAATTTAATTTAACGTGAGAAATTAAAAATATAAATGATAAAGTTAAAACACTTAAGAAAGCATGAACCAAGGTTATAGTCTTATTTATATAAGAGTAAAATGTAAACAATAAAAAGAACTTATTAAGTATTTGTGATGTGATAATTATAAAAAATAAACTTGAGATGCTAACATGAATAGGTCTGTTATTAATTTACTTGATGTTGGATGAATTGGAGACGATCGGAGTCTCAAAGTTATTGGAGGACTTTATAGTCCTGGGGCTCTTTCCCGTAATAAATTGATGATGAGGTTGGTAAATCTAAAGACTGCTCTGAGCCTTGAAGTGATGAGAGCTAAACATTTATTATGAAAATTGAGAGTTCTGTTACGTCTGCGTCATTGGCGATTGGATGATATGCTTCACTGTTTGTGGATGCACTTTCTAAATTATCTTCGCATCCTCCAAGGATTAAAGTTTATTGAGTTCTTTTTAAGAGGGCTTGAATGAACCCAGATTCTCTACTTTGTATTCGAACACCACATCGTTTCTACTTAAGAAAAATTAATGATAGAATCTTTGAAGTTGTTTGCTTGGTGTGTCTTAGACTTTAGTTCATTTCGATTCTTGGACTAGCGGATTACTGCAGCTTCTTTTGCTAGCTTTAGTTCATTGGAGTCTATGCCTTAGACTCTAGCCTATAATCTGAAACAGAGTTATCTGCACCTGAAACAGACTCAGATTCATCCAAATTTGTAGGAAGTACATCATTCAAATATAAATCATCTTAATTATATTTGTATTTATTTATTAGGAACTAATCTCATTTTATTTTCTCAGTCTGATTATAATGAAATGAATTATTTTTATCTATCTTTAAAATAAATAAAGATTATTATAATTAATCACTCGCAAATACTTGCGAAGAGTGTTTTTTGGAGTGATTCTTCATCTCAAATTCTGGAGAAACAATGTTCTTTATTGTTTCATTACTTAAATGTAAAATAACTTTGGCGAGTAAAGTCAAACTAAACGTTTGACTGTTTTTAAGTGTTTGTGTCTTAATTTTCAGTATTTTCTTGGATCTATTGAAGATTTCTTTAATCAATGGCTCTCTGCTTCTCATCAAGTCTGATAAGTACCTTTTCAGCCTGCTTCATGAGTTTATGAATCTTGATCTCCTTATTTTCTCTCTCCTTCGCCTTATCCAGTAGCAGTTAATTAATTAGAGGATTTTCGAGTTGCTTGATCTTATCAATAAGTCTTGCAACCTCTGGCTTATCATTTTACTTTTTCTTAGTGATCTCCATGAGAATATTTTTCTCCTTACTTTGAAATTTTTTGTCAATGATGCTTGAATCATCGTTGAAATTGAACTTGCGATACATCTCTTCCTTGGACTTATAGTACTTTTGAACTGGAGCCGCTGAATTTTGGTTCTTGACTAGGAACCTTGAGATCTTCATATCGTCTTTCCCCTTTGTGGGAGTCTGAGCTCTCTTTCGAGTATTTATCATCTCATCAAGAATCAAGGCTAGCTTATTTACCTTATTAGTGTCTAATCTCTTCAGCTTTTCAAGCTCTAATTTAATCCTCTCCTGTTCTCGAGGGTCCTAGTAAAGCCACTCAATCTTCTTGTGAGAATGCTTATTTAAAACATTCTTTACAGCTTTACTCTCTAAAATCGCCTAGTCAAGCTAATTGCCCTACATATCCTGAGAAAGAAGAGATCGCTTGAGGAAACTAGGTAGTTTATTACCCAAAAGAGTCTTCTTAGATTAGAGAGTCTTAACATCTAGCTCCAGGTTTAGAAGCGTCGACTGATCATTCTAATTCTAAGAGTGTTGAATCGGTGAGCCAAAGAGCAGATACTCTTCTTTCAACTCAGTTACTCTGGAAAAATTTTATATCTTGGGGACTTTACTACTCTAATTTTAAGATGTGGTTTAATTATAACTACTGGAGTTTTTATGCTCACTTTATATGTAAGCTGTTGGGGTTCTGCTGTTTGTATGCCTACTTTGCTTAAACTTTGAATGCTGATACTTTTTTTGTTGATAGCTTGGGCTATGCATTGAAGAGTCTTCCTCTAAAATTGGTAGTGAGATACTGGCAAGATATTAAGCTTTACTCTGCTACTACTGTAGTTTAGGACTGCTTTCACTTGACCTTAAAAGCTTGTAATAAGAATTAAATTAATTATAGAATGAGCTTAGTGTATTGAAGTGGCTGGTTTTTCTTGTCTTTTATAAAATAATAAAAACGTTAAGAATGTCTTGCCTCTTGGCGTTTTCTTATCCTTTGAGAAACTTTGGAAGAGCGCTTTTTGCTTCATTTTATTCAATAGATCTAGGATTATAGCCAACTACTTTGTTGCCCTAAGATTAGGCATAATATGTCTCTGAATCCTCGGAGTAATGTGACTTTTCAAGTCCGAGAAATTGGAAGCTCTGGTTTGAGTTTTCCTTAATATATTACACTTCACTAGTGTTAACCTATTAGGCATTTTATCTGTTTGTAAACTAAAAAAATCAAACTATTGATTCTGCGTTGCGATATTTTGTTCTTGTTCTTAATGAATTTAGATAAACTCTTTCATAGAAGGGAGACCAAGTTCTTGCATAGCCTCGTCTAAGCCTGCGAAGAGAGAGGCATTTTAGTTCCCCATGAGTATTCTTTGATAGGCGTTGTTTTCAAGTAGCTAATTAGAAATATACCTGAGCTTCTTGGAGACTTCCATCTGCCTAAAGATTGATAACTGCATATTAGTGTGCATATTTGGCTGTAAGGATCTGTAATACATCTCTATCATTTCATAGATGTTTTGCTAGTGAATTAGGTCGTTATCAATATCGAACACTCTCTGTATCATGTTTTGATTTAAACAAAGAAACCGAATTAATATTCACGACCCTCTCATAGTCACAGTTGTTCATCATCACTTCATCGAAACGATTTATGCTAATCTCATCTTCATCTGCAAGGCCCTTTGATACCGGGTCAGTATATGGCTTAGGAAGAGACAAAGGGGGCTCTACTATAAATAGATTCATGCTACTATCTTGTCTCTTTTGGTTAATTAAATCAGATCTGTCTATGCTTTTAAAATTTAAATTAAATATAAATGTTGTTCCCCATATGATTTACTTTAGTGGAAAACAATTTATTCTTATCAAACCCTAATCCACTTGAACTAGAGTCTTATCTGTTAAACTATCTTTTATCTTGAACTTGAAGTTTGTTTTTCAATTTTTCTTGATATGAGTCTCTACCATCCTCATCTAACTACTTTATCCCAAAAGTAGTGGGCTAATTTGGATGCTGATAAAGCTTTGGCTTTGGTGGAAGTGAAGAATTTTATAAACGTTATTGCACACTTGTTAGACTAGGCTAACTTTGGTGATTCTTAGTTGACAATCTTTCTAATTATTCAGAAGATTATTCTGGATCTGGGAAAAAATTATTTCTTTGTTGGCTAATTTAGCTCTCTTTATAATTATGACCTTGATTATTCCAAGGTCTTTTCTGTGCAGCTTATAAATAAGGCCTTTGCTAAGTTTTGAGTGGACTCTAGTTTTGCTTTTGCATTGGCGAGAAGAAATGGTTATATATTGAGGGATCTGTCAGTATACTAACTTACTTGTTAAGTTGGTTCTTGACACTCTCTTGTTTCTTTAAAATTTCTTCCTTTATAGAAATTTTAGAATCCACTTTTTAGAATAGCTATGGAGTCTTGGTTTATATATCATCATTAAGAGAGACCTAGTCCATGTTTTCAATCTGAGATTATATCTTCTCCTCTTTCTCTTGCTGTTTTCTTAAGACCTTTTACTGCTTCTCTATCTCTAATTTCATCTAAGTTACCTTCTTTTCTTCTATTTTCTAGTCCAAGATCATCTTCCTCTCAGCCAATTTTTTAAATAAGAAGTAGTTTAAATATAACTAATTTTTGTATTTCATCCTGGTAATCTTCTACCATTTTTTGATGATCTAACTTCATTTTATGCATCTATATCTGAATGTCTTTATCTAGGTCATTGAATTCAGCAAATTTATTCAGCACTTTGTAGCCCACATCATTCTTAAATAAAAGTTATTTAAATAGTGTGCAGTCATTCTTTGACTTGAAGTTTTCATCATTTTAAGGCTTCCGAGAAGACACTAATTGAGTAAAAATTTAAATATAAAGTTTAGTCTTCAAATTAAGAAACTGAAGGCATTTGTAACTTGCTTCTATCTTTTAAGTTACTAGCTAGATTTACTTGGCTTTCGAATTTGGGTTACTCTTGTCCCGTGTTTCTATATGAGGCTTGATATAAGTTTAAATTTTGTTCTGGTTGCAAAGGATTAGCTATAGGTAAATTAGTCACTTGAGGAAGCTAATAACTTAGTTGTTTCTGTTCTATCTAGATATTTTCGGCTTAATTACTCTTGCGTAAATCTAGGGAGGAATGGCTAAAAGGATTGAATATCTTTTCTTAAGTCTCTTCCATATGTTATTGAAATGGATTGCTCTCGTTACTTTGGCTTAAAAGTGGGTTTATATGGCCTTCATTGTGATGAAGGAGAATAAGCTATTTTTAGGGAGTAGCTTATATCTTCATAGGAGACTGCTATTTTATGAATTACTACTTCTGATCTTCCATTTTCTTGTTGTAAAATTAGTTATTCATGTCTTCTATGAGCTTCTAATTACGAGCATTATTTTATACTATGGTGGGCCTGTCCTCCAACCAGTTTTTAGTTTACTTCTCAGGAGATAGATTTTGAGACTCCTGAAGAATATCAAATATTAACAAAATATTCTACAACGCCTGCATCTTAACTTGCTCTTAGGCCTGCTACTGATCGAATGGATCATCGTCGTTTAATTTAAAGTACAACTTTTGAAGCTTCTCTCGATACTGCTTCTCTTTTATTTAGTACTGAAGCACCTTCCTGTACCACTGCTTCTTAATGGGATCGTTGTTATCAATATACTTACTTGCTAATTCTTATAAAGACAAATGTAGAGGTTAAAATCATTCCGCGTTATTGAGCACATTGTTGTAAATTCTGTAGATAGTTTCAAAATCAGATTACTCAGCGTAGTCTAGGATATTCGATAGTTCCCTTTCCAATAATTCTAGACGCTTCAACTTAAATAAAGTCAAATTGTTATAGATAAAACTCCATTTTATTTTTCTCATCTGTACTTAGTTAAAACTTATTAACCTGCAAAGCTGACAGAATTGTTGGCGATCCTGTTTATGCTTGCATTCATTTTCGGATCGAGAGAATTGATTTTCTACTAATTCTCAAGGTATTGTAGCACGTTTTCTGGTATTTTAGAAGTATTAGTAACAACTCTTCTTTCTTCCTATCCTCCTCCGAACCCTTAGATAGAGGTAATAAAACAATTATTTAATTCCTCCTGCATTTTATTATGACTTGAGCAGTCGTTAACTACTGTTACCAGCTGCTGCTACTGCAGATTCATGACTGCTTCTTAAAATGCTGCCGTTGAGAGCTGTGTTCATCTGAAATGACCTCCCGCTCATCATATTATTCATACTTCCTATATTTTACTGCTAAGTTGCTTTGATAGCTGAGCTTTGATTATAAGTCGCGAAGGGATTCTGATTGAAGTACTAAGCTTGATCTACTTGTGTAAAATTAGGCTGAGTCTAAAAATTTATCTGCGGACCACTATTCATTTGCTTTTAGAGCTGCATTTAGTGTGAAGGTAATTATAGAAACTACTAAGTGCTTCCAAAGCTCTAAGTTAATGGATTATAAGTTAGCTAAGGAGTAAACATCTAAGGAGAAAAGCCTGGTGATAGGAAGGGCGAAGCTTATTGCTAGAAAGCATTTTGATTGTAGTTCAGCATTCCTCTTTGTTGAGCAAGCTTTAGGCCATAACTTAATTGCTCATTAAACTTTAATCTGATTAAAACATTCATTTTCCAGATACCACCAAACCCAATCAATTTTATCATGGTATCTCTCTCTCTTTTGAAATTTGAACATTATATGATGATTAAATAGATAAAATAAAACTCTCTCTTTGCAGATCAGTTGTACGTTCTCTCCTGATGCATCATCTTTATATTGATTGATAAGAATTAATTATGACTCAAGTTAACAAGAAGAAATATTATAATTAAACTAACTAAAATGTAACATGCTCTTCTAGGAGGAGCTGCAGCTGATTCAAGCGCTTCTTCCGCTCTTCAGCTTTTCTAAATCAACAAGGCCTTTTAAGAAGTAGACGTCAAGAATTCAGAATATGGTAACCAAATGCTAGACTTTCGAATAATCGGAGAGCTAGGAAGGGGATCATACGGAACGGTTTATAAAGTCTAATCGCTTAAAAATAACTCAACAGTAGTTTTGAAGAAAATTTCTTTGAAACACATGAAACCAAAATAGCAATAAGCCGCCTTAAAGGAAGTCCAAATACTCAAATTCCTCGATCATACTCACATAATTAGGTAAGAAAAAGCTTAATGGTTAAAATTCTTGTAGGTACTTCACCTCTTTTATGGAAGACGAAAGCATTCATATCGTCATGGAGTATGCTGAGAAGGGAGATCTCTACAAGGTAACCCCTAGATCTAATTTATCTATTTCATCACATTTTTCATTTTCTTATTTCAATTTCTGAAATATTTTTAGTTGCTCAAAGATCAAAGAGCGAGAAAGAAGTATTTTTCAGAGAAGGATATCTGGGATTTTTCCTATTAGATATGCATGGCAGTAGATTACTTGCACTCAAAGAATATCATCCACAGAGATATCAAGTGCTTGAACATTTTCTTGACAGAGGATAAAAGCATCAAACTAGGTGACTTAGGAGTTTCAAAAATAGTGAGTAACGCCGCAGCTCTGCAAGACACGCGAGTTGGCACTCCTTTATATCTATCCCCTGAGCTAGTTAAATAGTAGCCCTACGATTTCAAAGTGGACATTTGGGCGATAGGTTGTGCCATTTATCATTTAGCTTGCCTTGAGCCTCCGTTCCAAGGAGACAACTTAATTACTCTCGGCAACAACATAGTAAATAAGAAGCACAAGCCTCTTCCTCAAATATATTCATCTAAGCTATCAAGCTTCATAGATAAGTTTCTCTCCAAGAAACCTTCTGAAAGGCCCTCAGCCAGGGATGCAGTTACTCTAATTCCTACCTTCGTTAAAAATTTTAGCATCCTTTATCATTCTTTAAATGCCTATCAAGATACTCTTTCGAGGAAGAATTTGCTAACATCTCTCAAGGCCCAAGAGACTCAATTTTCACAATAGGAGTCAACGAGTGCCAATACCATGCAAGAACGAATAAAGTCCACCTCTCCAACTAAGGATTTCAAATTTATAGCTAAGAAGTAAATAGATGAGTAGCCTTTCATTGCTGCAAAGAGGCCATCAGTGGAGTTACAGAGGATCCGAATAGAGAACAACATTTCACTCATGTAAATTCACAAGGGAATATCCTAAACTGATGAGTCAGCGAAGGACACTGGCAAGCAATTTTCAGTCGGCTCTAACATCAATCAAGTTGAGGGAGCAATCAATTTATCAAACTAGTAGAACTTGAACAACAACAACAACAAAATCAACTTTTACAATCCTAACTAAGTCGAGAGACATCAGAAGTAAACCTCAGAATAGCTACAAATCAAATTTTAAGGACTTGAAGAGTAGTAGAGCAGGTAGGATTCTAAAAAGTTTAACCCTACTTCGTTGAATCAAAATGGAGCCAATATAATTTCCAAATCCTAGAGTTAGGAGAGAATTCAAACGTAGAAATTACAGACTCAGAGTCAACTAATCTAGCAAAAGAATTCTCAGGTCAATTTCATAAACAATGAGTGGTTTTCCAAGCAGAATAATAAAATTCCAACTGGAGTTACACTTGATAAAGTTGAAAGTAGAGACATGAGGATTCCTCTAAAGCCTAATATATCTCAAAAAGGATCTTAGAGCAAACTGATTAATCTAAGTGCCACAAAATCTTAAGGAGTTCAATTCAAGATTGATAATCAAATAGTATCTAGTGATGGCGACGACTTATAGAACTCCTCTCCAAATAAAAGAGAAAATTAAAATGATGATAAGATAATTAAAGGGGAAAGTGAAATTGCAGAGAGCAAAGACTATACAAGATAACAAAGGATCTTGAGTTAGCTAGGAAAAGAAATGCCGTATATGGCTCGACCACAAACTGCTTCAGCCTCTTAAAATAATAATTTCTTTAGGAGGTCCTAAAACTAATAGACCTCTTAATCAAACATTGCAACAAACAAGCCAGGAATAAGTATGCTGAGGAGTGGGATTGAAAAGAATTCTTAATAAAATATTCTTGAGCAGATGTAGAACAATGGTTTTATATTTTTTAATTAAGTTAATGCTGGTTATAGACCATTTTCAGCAGTGGTTCCCAATATCTAGGGCATAAACTTTAATTTATTTAAACTTAAGGAAAAAGAACGTCATCTTTGAGGAAGATTTTCAAAAAGAAGAACAGTCCGAGCTTGGAATCATTATTGCTTGCTCAAATTTCTTTTTAAGAAGTAATTAAAAATTTGTCTTAAGAAAATAAGCAATTAAATAAAAAAATTTTGGTTGAAAATTTATAAGTGTAAGATCATCTTTATGTCTTTACCTCATTTGCTTTTTTTAAATCAAATTTATTCGCATTATAATGATGAAGACGCAAATGATAACGATTATCTTGAACTAAATTAGAATGCGATATTCGGAACCCAAAGTAAACGACAAACAATTTTCAATAATATCAATACACTTAGCAAGCCTTTGTCATTAAATAATTTTGACTTTATAATTGTCTGCAAAGAACAATAGGCCTCAAACTGGGCAATCCAGAGGTCTCTCTGCCGCAGTTCAGAATGCCTTCCACAATCCTAATTCAAGATCTTCCATAGACCAGAGCTCAAACCCTCATCGCAATTTCGAGAGACTCTCTCTAGAAAATGTGAACGTGTTCAATCAAGATAAGAGATAAGGATTTTAGTCTATTGACCTGTAGGAGAATATAGCAGCCTATCACAACAAAATTGAACCTTATTCAAAGGAGTCGAAAGGACCACTTGAGCTCAAGTGAAAGTATTAAGAATCAACTTAACAGTAAATCGCAGTTGGACTATGATAATCAAGCAAGTAAATTTTTCCAGAACGCTAATCTTAAAAGGCCTCCCCCTAGTGCTCATTAGTCTCGAATTCATGTGCCGGTCATACATCACGCTCAAAGCACCTCTGCATAGTAAATTCATGCTTCTAATATAAACGCTGCAGCTCAATATAATTCTCAGGTCTCAATCAGTTCTCATCAGTCTCAAATTATAAACAACCATGAACTGAAGGATCTAATTAAGAATTATTAGCCAAGTAGCGCCCAGTCATTAATTCAATAGCACAAGAATGTGGAGAATGCAGATTCTAAGCGCCTTATGTTTAAGAGCATTGAGGGCAAAATATCCTCTGGAGGTGATATAAATAAGAACTTAGCACTTCAGCAGTAGAAACTTGTTAGCTTGGTCAGAATGAACCATCAAATGGGGCCGCAACCTTCAAATCATATCAGCAGTTCTCAAAGTCAAATTATTTCTTTCTGCTTTAAGTTCCAGTGATTACAACCCTGAAGATAAAAATTCTAAACCACCCCTTCAGACAGTAAGCTTAGCAAGCCCTTCTAACTACAGTTCACAAGGAAAATCCGCAAAGAATTTTAATGATGCGTAAATGAAGAATAAATACACTTAGTAAAATAGAATTAGGCTACAGAAGAAAATTACTATAAGAGACCTAGAAAAGCCTCTCAGCAAGTGATATGAAAATAATTTTTGCTGAATGAAACATTAACTGAAAGACTATATATTTTATGCCAAAGTTAAAGCCTTATAAATATTAAGTTTGAAACCTAAAAATCCTTATAGAATTGCAAAAATATTCAATGTCCCTCAAAAAATAGGATTGCTGTTGTTTTGTTTTAATTGCTGAATCATTTAATCAATTTATTTTCCATCTAAGAAATTTCCATAGGCTTTTGATGTGGTTGGAGGAAGCATCGATTTTGTGATCTGATGAGAGCTAGAGGCAAAATTTGAGTTGTTATTAGAGTTACTAGCCGAGGGACTGTAACCTCCATATGGAGGTGGAACCCCAGAGGTTATTGGATTAGGATTCATCATCTTTTAAATCTTACTACCAAGCCTGTGATCTCTGGATGCGATACTCCTTGAGTTGAATAGTGTTGGTTCTGCTGATTTACTCACCTCGTTACTTAGTGGGTTGACATGCTATGAAATATTGTTAGTTACCAGTGATCTATGACCACTATTCATCAACACTCCCTTCTGGTAAAGATTCTCATTGAAGTTTCTCTTCAGGTTTATACTCTTTTCTCCTTAGTCAGCAGCAGCAGCCGTTGGAATAAATGCCATATTGAACGAAGATGAATTAACTCTGTTCTATTGGTCACTCATCTCATGCCCCACAACTCTTGCTTTGCTCCACACTCTATTTTTAATTAAAGGAGATTCTTCTAGCCCTTGAGTGTTTGGGGTCTCAAGAGTATTTGACTAGGTGAATTGCTAAGCTTGATTCTGTATGAATGATGGCTTTATATAGTCAACCTTTTGGTTTTAATAGACTTTCTAATCATTGAAAGCGAGAGGACTGTTTCCCGCAGATTTAGCTTCAACTTAGGTTTGCTAAACAGGGTAAGATCTTTCTAAGAGCTCATATGTATTAGTCTAAGTCTACATTCGTTTTGATGATAGTCTGTCTTGCAAAGCTAAAATACAATTAAATCTAGGGAGGTCTTGATCTTTTCCTGATTGTTCAGTCTTGGTAACTGATTTGAAGTTTGGCTATAAATCTCTCCCTAGTCCTACTTTATTATTTTTTTAAAGGTTTTGTTCAAGTAAACCAATTTTAATTTTAAAAAATTATTTTAAACCAAAACAAGCCCCACTTTCCAATTTTTTAAAAAATTTTTTTCCCTTAAATTTGAAAATTTTTAAAAGGAAAAATCTTGCATAGTGCATTTATCGGGGCCCCGAATGCCCTTGCCCCCTTTGAAATTTTTTGGATTGGGGAAAAGGGTATTTTTAAAATTCCACCAAACATGTTCGGGGCATAGATTACGGAAAGCAGAGGCTTTTATTTTAAAGAGGTTTGGGACTTAGATTACAAATAATTAAATTTTTTAATTAAAAATTTCTCTGCTTTTCATTAGGTTTTTTTGGGTTTTGTTCCCGAAATGTCTTCCACAAAAATCTTTATGCAAGTAAATTTAAGGATAAAAAGGTTTTTTTATTTAATTACAAACCTTCAAACTCTGGTAAATTTTAAAATTTTTAAAGGTTGGCGGGAAAATCTATTTTCGCCCAGACTTCGTTGAAAATTTTTTTAAATCAACTCTTTTAAATTTTTTTCTAAAAGTAATAACTTATAGAAACCCCACTTTTTTG
This sequence comes from Tetmemena sp. SeJ-2015, assembly GCA_027382625.1. Classification (NCBI taxonomy): domain Eukaryota; phylum Ciliophora; class Spirotrichea; order Sporadotrichida; family Oxytrichidae; genus Tetmemena; species Tetmemena sp. SeJ-2015. The sequence continues at coordinate 127,962 of JAJKFJ010021523.1, forward strand.
TTTTAAGCTGGCCGGCAAAATGCTCCCGAATTCACGGTGTCAATATATTCTCTGCCCTCAATCATCCTATACTTTTTGTATACATCTACTTAAGCGCCTGGTATGTCAGTATTACAATTTCAAAGCTCAAAATGAAGATTTATAAACAGAGTAATTCCATGGATAATATTGAGCTTATCTCTCGCAAATCTCTTAGATTTAGTGACATTAACAGGTTGCAACATTTTGGTGAGTGGGTTCCAAAAATTTTTTTTGGGGTTAATTTGAAAAATTTTTTTAGGCCCTTTAAGTTTATTTTAAAAAATTTTTTTATTTTTTAAGATTTGGGGGAAAGGGAAATTATTAATTTTTTTGGGGGGAGAAAAATTTTTTTAATTTTTTAAATTTTATTTTAAAAAGGGGCCAAATTTTGACTCCCCACTTTAATTCCGAAGGAATTAAAAATTCCTTTTAAAAACTTCATATACTAACATAACTTAGATTATATACCTTGCATGTGTCTACACTCATGGTCAATACTCATTAAGTTAAGTGCTCTGTAGCATCAAATGGCCTGATTCAGTAACGTGTAGACCTCCTTCTAGCCAAACATTAAACTTCAGCAGATTTTGAAGAGCTGCTTTCACTTGCTCTTAAGCTTCCTTCTTTTTTAGTAGGTCTTCGCCACTAATTCCTCTGAATAATCCTGCTGCCTTATCCTCAGAATCTGCTACGATTACTCTTACAAACTGGTTTGAGAGATAAGAATCATAGTCTTAGCAATAGAGCTGCAAGTGAATCACATATCTTAGAATTTTTAAAGTACAAAATATATCTTTCGTCTTTAGAAAGAGCCCCCTTCTATTTAGATGCGTCCTTGACCTCATTAGTTTTAGTATTCAGGATCTTAACTAGAGATTTAGGGTTAAACTTATCAAGGGACTCGTTTACTGCCTGCACAGACAGTCTAACTTTGAAGGTTTAATTCTTATTGGCATGTCCATTAGTTACAATATCTTCTAAGCTAGTAAGTGTCTCTTCTCTAATCTTTTTGTCCATGATGTGAGAGACAATAACAGGGTGGATAATCTTTGAATCTGAACTCAATAGAGCTCTATCCTCTGTCTTCAAGGCCTAGAGTTTATCAATATTGAACTCTTTTGCGAGCAAGGAATTATAAGGAAGGGAAAGGATGTTAGAATGTCCCTTCAGTCCGAAAGTTCTCTCATACTTTTCGTGCTACTCGAGAGTTGCAGATCGAATTTTAACTACTTAAAACAAGAAGTATAACGAAACTTGTCCCTCTCTAACCCATCTGTATTATCTTCTATTGATTTGGCAGTACCATATCTGATTAGAGCTGTCAAGGACTCTCATTTCGCTTGTGTAGCTATTTTAACATATCTTAAAATGTAGCCATCAATTCTAAACAGTTGCACAACCTTGACAAGTAGGTCAAAGTCGTAGTACTTTCCAGTTTCTTGATTTTTGGCTCCCTTCTGAGGCACCTCTGCCAATAGAGTTGTATACTTTGAGGAAATGATGTGGTGCTTTGCAAAGGCTTTATTAATCCAGTCTCTGTAAGACTTGATAAGTTTCTTCTCGCTTGCATCGAAACTGAAAGTATTGCCGAAATATTTGAAGGGCTAGAACTCTCTATCAGAAGCAGCAACTTTCTTCTCCTCCTCTGGCTTGATTAGCTTATATTCTCCTTTCTCCTCTTCGAGTTGAGTTTGGAGGGCTTTGCCGGAAACAGGCGAGAAAAGCGCCCAACTAGAGTTGAAGAACACATTAGCGGTAAACTGCTTAACTCCCTTATAAGTTCCTGCGTAGGCTCTGTGAACTCTGATGATGTCTCCAACACGTTGTGAGATTAAATAAATTGGCAAATCATCATAGCTCTTTGCAAACATGACTAAAGTGCAGTGCTCGATCACTCCTTCGTTATCGATGGGTTGATCAGGGTCTGCAATCTTGAGGGAGCAGATGATTCTATCGCTCTTGTATGATTTGTGAGGATGCTGCGATTCTAAGATGACTCCGTAGAAGTTATAAGTTCCTTGGTGGTCAACGTTGCAATCCTTTAGCTTAGTGTACTCGTATGAAGTCTATTTATCATAATTAAATTTAGAAAAATCCTTCTTTGACTATAAATTTACCTCTTTTAAATATAATGTATAATAAAATGAAATGTATATTAACTTTGTGTGACTTGGCGGCTCTCTTGATCATATTTTATTTTTTCTGGTAGTGTTGTTTGAATTAATTAGTTCTTAATAATTTATAAATTTGAGGGAATTTAAACCCTTACGAGCCAACAAACATCTCAATTTTGATAATTATTTATCGTCAGTTCGATCTGATCAGATACTGATCTCTCACTTTTTCATCATCATTATAAAGTTTATTCTTAGTAACACAAGAGTAAAATAAATTAATTCTCGATTATAATCAGCAGAGGTAGTTTTAATAATTCAGCTTTTGAAAAATGAATATTTCTGAATCTCAAAACAGTTTGCAGGTGCAAGTCTACTCTGGCTCTCCGCAGAGATCTTAGAACTACAGATAACTTTACTTTAAGCAGCAGATGGCGCCTTTGGATGGCAGCATATTCCATTTAGTAGGGCAAGAAGTCTCCTCTAAGAATGAAACCTCAGTGAGAGACATAATTGACGACTTCATTTAAATAGGTTCCTCTGATCCTTAGGCTTTCTTAGAGGATGAGAAACGGGCGCAAGTCAAGGCAGACATCGCAAGGCTAAAAGCAAAAAATGGAATAGCTATAAACTCAGATATTAACGCTATGCTTTCTCAGGGCAAGGATCTTGCTCATAACTTTACACCCAAGAACATTAAAGCTCTCTCTCACTCTAATAAAGTGTATAATTTTGCTTTACCCTTCAGATGCACTTGTATTAGCTTCGAACCCTCAAGCAGTGGTTTCTTATTCAGTGAATCAATCCCAGAACTTACAACCCCTCCGATACCTATCAGACTAACAAGTGGGCAAGAATCTGAAGGAGGCACCACTAATCACAGTTAATCCCATTAAGAACTACGATCCTTTGGAATTTCAAGAGAAGTAAATTGAGACCAGGCTGTTTGTCAAAAAGCTAAACTATGAAAGAAAGCAGAGAGACGCTCTCAAAGCCAATAAGGCCAAATAAATGGAGCAGCAGTTTCAGTAAGACATCCAGGATAGACAACTTAAGCTAGAGTCTTAACAAATTATAATAATTTCTTTCTTGAGAGTATGAGTTGAAGGTGAGAGAGTTGGAGAAACAAAAGAAGAGGGATGAAACTGAGAAAAGGATACAGGAACGAGTGCAAAACAGAATGCTTTCACATCAGAGAATGCTGGAGGAAACCCGCAAAATTTCTAAGCAGCCTAAGCTCTTCAAAGAAATAGAGCAGCAGTTTGCGATTCAGTAATAAATGGTGGAAGAAGAGCGACTGCAGAAACTGCAAATGATGAGAGAGTAGTACATGCCCAAGCCAAACTTTAAGCAAGAGATAGAAGGCCATTACCGGAAATATGATGAAATCATTAGGGAAAAGAGGGATGAGTATCGCAGGAAGAGAGATGTATTCAGTACAAAACTTTTTCTTTTATCTTTTTATACTTATGAAATTGATTAGAGAACCCTCATCAATACAACTAAGACATAAAGCAGTATAAGTCAAAGTATTATGAGGATTAAGTACAGCAAGATAGAGAGATTAAGAAACAACAAGACCGAGCAAAGGAAGACAAAAGAAGGCTTTATGATAAGGTAGATAGTTATGCGAAGTATGTGAAAGAGATGTACGGTCCATAGCCTTCTGATGCAAAGCGAGAGGAGTTAGAGTACAGAATTTAGAATTTGAAGCACCCAGTAAGGCAAGCCAAAGGTTATCCATCTTAGTCCTCCAATCGCTAGTATCTATAGACAAAATATATTTATTACCAAGGAAAGCGAAACGTAGTAACTGCCGACTACTCAGAGACTCAGTCTGCTTAGAATTATGATAATTCTAGGAGAAATCAAAGAGACTAGATTGAAAGGGCTCAAATCAACTCAGGCAAGCCTCTATCCCAAAATGTGAGAGGAAGCTAGATGAACAACCCTACTAAGAGCAATAGATTAAATCATGGAATTGGCGATGAAAGTGAAAGATTTGGTTCTGACCAAGATAAAATGTTATTTTAATAAAATAAGAAGTTCATTTCAATTAAATTTCATAAATTCGACCATAATTTCAATTTAATTTTAAGATGGAATAAATGGAATTAGAGTTTAGAGTTATAAGATCCAGGGCAAAGGGAGCTATAATTAGTAGTCTCAGCCTGTCCTCGGACTAACTCCAAACAGCAACTAGTACTTTAAGTAGCAGAGTAATGCTCCCTCTCAGCAAAACTCTCATAACAAGGCTTCAGGAAACTACCATCAGCTGGATAGTCTGAATAACGAATTGCAGAGCGCTGTGGACTAAAGCGAGAAGAGGTTTAAAGGCAACAGCTTCGGCACCAATGATCAACAAGCACTTATGTAAATGCAACTAGGTGCTAGTATGGCGGGAGAGTCCCAGGTATCTGATAAGTACATTGATGATATAAAGAACAAGTTATCTCTGCTTGACTAGATTTGAACAATTTTAGTAAGTTCACAACGTTCATCAATCACTATATAATTTAAAGTTATTTGTGAACACAACTGTCCTGATGAGTAAGTATATATTTTATGTATATTATGAAGTTGTGAAAAAGTTAAATTAATTAATTAAAATGGCAAGAAATGAGGAGAAGGCAATGGCAATGCTCAACAGGTGGGTGAAGATGAAGCGTACACTCAACCAAAAGCCGAAAGAGAAGCGTCCTCATAATCCCTCTCACTGTGCTTCAGTGAGTGACTGTGAGCAGTGGCGATAGTCCATCATCAGAGAACTTGTGAGGAAGGTCTCTGAGATTTAAAATGCCACTTTGGGTGAACATAGAATTAGAGACCTCAATGATGAAATCAATACCCTAATCAAGGAAAAAGAGAAGTGGGAGGAGAGAATCAGAGACTTAGGCGGCTAAGATTATAGACTGCAAGTCAACAAACTTCTAGACACTGAGGGTGAGGAACTTCCAGGTGCTGATGGTTACAAGTACTTCGGAGCAGCTAAGAACCTACCAAAGGTGAGGGAGTTATTTCAAAGAGACACTCCATAGCCTCCTTCAATCAGTAGAGCTGACTTGTACAAGAGAGTTACCTATAGCTACCTGGGCTATTAGCATGATCCTGAACTTGAAAGGAAAGAAGCTGAGTATGAGTAGGTGCTCCGAGATAGGTACCAACAGTAGCAAGTTCAAAAAAGATAGAAGACTGAGGAGAGTAAAGCCCAATCAAGCCAGCAATTAAAGTCTAAGTAGATTGGAATTAATTAGGATGGAGGAGCAGGTTCCGGGAAGTATGAGCGGATAGACATTGACTAATTCAAGAAGCTGCACTCCTTGGCAACAAGTGTTATAAATCCTCTGGAGTAATAAGCCAAGCTCAAAATTATAGATGAGGAGGACTTTGTTATGGAGAATCAAGAATAAGATCAAGATGATAACTTGAGAGAAGGGGAAGAAAGAGAAGAAGCTGAATACTTCATTTTTATCATTACAAATTGTATATTTATGAATAAATGGAGAGATTACAAAAATAGAATCATCAACAAGCAAAATCTAAAGAGGATCTACTTAAGAGATTAGCGGAAAAGAAGAGAGAACTTCTCATGAAATAATATGGTGCCACAGAAAATAAAGCTCCACAAAGTAAGACTCAAGAATGAAATCAGAGTTCCTTTCACTTGTAAATTTAAAGTCTTAATTAATTTTAAACACGATTGGAATATGCATTTAATATGGCAGAGATGAAATGCAGTAAAATCACACAATCTTTTAATTATTAATCTTGTCTTAGAGTCTTTGCATGAGTCTAACATTAGTTAGTGGATTTCTATCTGACCTATAGCACCTAAATAGATTTTATTGTGCTTCTGCTTATTTAATTTTCTCGCTTGTTTTCTTTTAAAGTTCTCTAGAAACTTGATTTTGATTAAGTTAACTGAAATTTGTATACTGCGGCTACCTTTAGACTTCTTTTTCTAATGAATGAGGTTATGTCTATGTTTATGAGTATCTCTATGATTCAAAAGCATTGCTTTGCGCTCTTTAGTTTCTAATTCTTTAGGACTGGAAGCCTTCCTGCTACTGATTCCTTTGTCCGATTGTCGACCATCTCTCGAAAGACTGGCTGACTTCATCTAACAGCTTCTTTTTATAATAAGCAGTAGGCTTGAGTTTGTTTCCTGTTGACTCCTAGTTGAATATCGAAGGCCTAACTTCAGTAAATGCAGTAGTAGGAGTTTAATTATTGGTCATACACAAAGATCTTTTATCAGAGATCCAGGAGTTACCATATCTAGAGTTATCTCCATTACTGCTATTTCTCATCTGCATTTTCCAGCTTTTATTGAACAAGGTTTTATTAAGCCCTCTTTCTGGCGATGAGTTTTGCAAATGAGGCTAACTCTAATCTTATAGATCCTTTTAAGTTTAGTTCTTCAGCCTATGCAAATGAGAAAAAATAATTCAATGATTTAAACGAGTGGACAAAGAGTTATCAAGTGATTGAGAAATCAATTTAAGTCTCTTAGACTAAATTTCCTGCTCTTGCACTCTATGAAAATTATCCAGCTCTATTTTAAGCTTCTCATCTGGATTGAGTTTATTCAAGGAATAATGCATCGCCCTTCTTATTCTACTTCTAGTTTTAGGCATCATAGATTCTTGGATTTAAGATGATCCTGCCACTGAGAAAAAATCTCTTTCCTCAGCCCTTGATGTAATCAAACTTGCCCTTTGGAAAATATGCTTGGGAGTAGTGAATTCTTAACTATCAATCTTAAAGTCATGGTTAGCTGAAGGTTCAAATTCATCTATACTTGCCAAAGAATTTCGAACTGAAGCAAAAGCAGTCTATGGAAGTTAGGTGCGCTTGACTTTGAAGTTTAATCTTGGAACAGGCTCCCCATCATTCTTGTCAATCTTGGGACTTACTTTTTGAGATTGGCTCAAATTTGAGATTATATTTCTTGCTTTTCTAAGTCCCTCTATATAAACATGAATAAAATATCACTCTCCTTACTTTACTAAGCCTTGAAGATTATATTGTCAACTTGGGATATCTAGTCCAATCCTTGAGCTTCATCTTCGTCCTAATTGTCTTATTTCTTCTAAACTACGAAAAAGGAGCGTTTCACAGGTGCGAAAGCTAAAGAAGGGTCTAATCTTTGCACTCTATCACTCAATTTAGAGAAGGTACTCTCTTCAGCATGCTAATATTTTTGAAAGAAGGGAAGTTTGGCTGATAGCGGAGAGCTAACTACTATCTTGTAAGGATTCCTGAGGTCCTTTTAGCTTTCTTAAAATATATAAGAGTCAATCTCTGACAGTGTTATCCCCAGAAGATGAGGAGCTGTTCTCATTCTCATACTCCCTTATTATATGCTGGTTAGATTGAGTCAAATCCTTCTCTATATAACAATAAGAGCCCAGCTATCCTTACCTATATGACTTATAGGTTTGACTGAATCTGTAAAATTTTAAATAAGTTATACCAGTTTAAGATAAATAATTGAAAAAGTTTATCATCTTAGAAAAGCTCTTCTTCTTACTCAGTCAAAACTGTCTCATTTTTTTCACCATAAGGGTTTTTAATCTTCTTTTTAAACAGTCTTATCTTGAGAAAGTTTGGCTGGCTGTTTCCCTCATCCTCGATCCTTCCATTATACTCTCTAAATAGTCTTAAGAATGAGTTCATAAAATGATAAAAATGTAGCATATCCTTCCTAGCTACTTCCTTGTGATTGACATCCTATGGATTCGATATATTCTCTAGGATTTACTTCCTTTTGGAAATCTTATGAAGGTGCTGAAGCATATCTTCAAAAGCGAAGGGCAAGTAAGAGCCATAAGTGCACTAGAGTAACTCCTCTGCATCCTTTGCTTTAATTATTTGCTGTTACAGTTCTCTTCTTACATTTCTCATTATGTGTCTGAATTCTATACCATTCTTATTAATATTTCGAATAGAAAAAGCATTTGATAGAAGTTCTATATACTTACAATCCTTGCACTTGTCGTTGAAAAGGAACTCCTTAAATTCCTGAACACTCAAGCTTCCTGAATGATCAGCATCTAGGAGTTAAAAGAACGCCTTGGTATTCTTTTTGCCAAGTCTGATGCCGTTACTTAGGAAAAGCTAATTGATCTCATCTAGTTCTAGCATTCCAGACTAGTCCTCGTCAAAACGCTTGAAGATCTGCTGAATGTCTTTGTTCCTTTTTGCTTCGACTATAGTCTGGAGAGATTCAGTCTTTGCTGTGTTATAATACCTGTGTTTCAACCATCTTATAGTTTCACTTGACTTTAAGGTTCGTTCACTTATTGGATTCTACTTAAGTTCAGAGTCAGCGGGTGCTTAAACCAGTCCGAGGTCTCTTTAAGTTTGCCTAAATATTTAGGATTGAGACATTTTCTCTAGGTCTTTGTTGAAAAGCGGAAAACTTACTGGGAGTTTTTATTAGTAAGATCTCCAAGCCCATCATCTAGAACACTCGTTCCAAAGAAACTCTTCTTTCTGAAGAATATGCTCTGCCTTCTTTGTTGGTTTATTTTGCTCAGTCGAACTTGAAGGTTGGTAGAGGATGGCTGCTTAGGAACTGACTCATTTACTTATAAACTTGAACCTAGACTTTCAGTAGTTATTGAAGGCTTGTTGGTAACACTCATTTTAGAGAACTTATATAATTTGCAACTGTTTTTTGATGACTTCTTAAAATGCCAATAATTTCATCTATTTTATTCCGATCATGATAAAAGTATTTAAGAAAAAGCGAATCAAATAAAAGATAATAAGAGGATATAGGTAGAAAGAGCAAACGTAAAAACTCTTGGGTATAAATTTACTCCAGATGAATAAGACTTGACTATGTTTTGGTAGCTCGTTGGGTAGTTCTTTTGCATGCACGAGAAAATATAATCATCATTACTCTGAGACCATTTTTCGAACTTCATTTTCAGATTGACTGCATTCTCAAAGTCTTGATTATTTCCTATTCCACATTCGATCTATGCCTCCATATTGTTTCTATCAAGAGTATGGCACTTCGAGTTTTCATTGACGACTGTAATTGCTTCAATCAAATTAATTGCCATTAAGAAAGCGACTATTTTTTAATATGTAAATTAATGTAGTCGAAGGTCTGCTGTTAGCCTGGCATGGGACAATAGCCTGTTGAGTTGTCAAGTGAGCATTCGCACAAGCCTTGAAAATAATTAGTCGCGTCGTAGTAGTACTTGCAGTAGTTATTGTTTAGTGAAGCTGTGCATAGGTAGGGAGAAGTCTAGTTTTAGTATAAGTCTGTCCATATATAAGAAATCTCAACACACTGAGAAGTCACAGCTCCGTCAGTGTTTTCAGCCCACCCTGACTTGCAGAACTGTCCATTATAGACTGCATCTTTCACATCATCTCCATAGTAGTTTCCCCATCCAAACTTTAAAAATAACTAAGTTCCTTTGTCTTAAGTAAATTTCTCAAGGCAGGTCTTTTGCCCCTTAGTAACATCAGAAGCGTACTTGTACCAGCAAAAAGTCTTAGGGTGGCAGTCAAAATCAGAGGAACAAGGATCTCCATGAAGTCCCCAAGGCTGGCAGATACTATTATAAGGCCAAACTGAAATGGCTTTGCATCTGAGTTGAGTGTCACAGTCCTCATGGCTAGAGCAAGACTCACCCTGAGCCTATCCCCTACAAGAACCATCTTTGCAGTTGTGGGATTTGCATTCATAATCAGCTTAGCAAAACCTTCCATTGTTTAAATTTTATCTATAGGAATCCACATCAACGCAATAGGCTACAGTATATTTATAAGGCATTGCTGATAAGGCTGCAGAGCCTGAACTATAAGACTGCAACTTGGTGTCGTACCAAGCATAATTCCCATCATCAATGTTGCACCTCTGATTTGTTTTGCAAGAGTAAAATTCTATCTTAGAAACTGGGTTATCTCCAGAGTGGATAAAGCAAGTTCCATCGAAGAAGTTGAAAGCGCATGTCAAGTCAGGACACTCTAGTTATAGTGTGCTTTCTAGGATAAAAGTAAAGACAGCTAGGATGATAAGTAGTTTTTTCATTTTGATTTTTATTGCAAACCAAATTCTATTTTTAATTTTAGGATTTTTAAAATGTGAAATGTAAGAAAAAATCATTCCTCTTCATTAAGAATGTCAGTTAGTTCCTGCTTTTAATCTTCACTTAAGTGTTAAGGAAACTCTATGTCAAACTTCACAATCATGTCGCCTCTTTGATAGCTGAGTTTCAAAGGCCCAAGTGGGTCATTATTCAGAATAGGCATGCCTTTGCCTTCAATTAGTTTGGTGGTGTGGGCACTTATGACTTCATCCACTGCTATTTCAATTTTCTCGTTGTTAAGAGTGGTGAAGTGCACAGGTGTGGAAAGCAAGCTATCGAGGAGAGAAATCTTGTGAAGATAGATTAGATCGTTACCTCTGCGGTTAAAAAGTTTGTGAGGAAGCTCCTTTATTGTTATGACGAGGTCACTGCATTCGTGAGCGAACCTCTAATGGCCCTCTCCTGGGAATCTGAGCTCTGTAGATTTGCTCATACCTGGTCTGATAGTCACATCCTTGCTTACTACTTGGATCTTTTCACTCCTTTCATCGCCCATTAAAAACTAGTACTTAAATTTTAATATATAGCATGCCCATTAAGACAACTTTTTCTAAGAGAATTTCTTTCTTGCAGCCATAAAAAAGCTCTTCTAAAGTGCATTCTACTTCCACCCTCAGCTCTAGGAAACGTTTTCCAAAAAGACGAGAATACCTTTGCTAAAATTGTTCTATCAAAGTCAAACTCTATCCTTTATCAAAATATAATGTAAAGTACTAATCGTCCAAAGCAATAGAGAAAGGATTGTCTGTGCCAAAGAACTTCTCAAAGATCTCGTTAGTGTTTCCACTGAAGCTATATCCAGATCTGAAACCCAAGTTTGCATCTGGGATGCCATTCTTTAAAAGTTCTTCTCCATATCGGTCATATACTTCTCTCAATTTAGCTATAAAAGTATAAGCTTAGAGAGGAGGAGAGTTATCACTTACGATTGCCAAGCACTTCATAGGCCTCACACACCTGAGAGAAGATGTAGTTGCAGTGAGCCATCCTATCCTTATTCTTCTCAGGGTGATAGGTTAGAGCTAGTACTCTAAAGCTTTGAGCTATCTCAGGATCAGTAGCTTGAGGTGAAACTCCCAACACAGCGTAGTAGTCTTTGCTCATTTCTAATTTTCAATCAAATTACAATTTTATTTCAAAATATTTTGACAATTAAATGCTTTATGATTCAAAATTAAGCCAAAGATTTTGAAAGATTTAATGCATTTAATAGTATCTTTTTGATATAAGTGTGGGGCTTTTGATTCAAAATTTAGCAGAGTCTCTCGTAACGTGATTTAAAAATCTATCATATTCTTAAATCCGAAATCAAACTGCCCTCCATATTACTATAGAAATATACTCTTAAAGAAAGGTCCTCGACCCTCTCATGCGTTTAAATCTCGCACTTAAATAATTTCAATAAAATAAGAAGACTATTACTTTCAAAGAGTCGAGGCTTCATTCCCTATTCATATAGTTAGATTCTTCTTTAGTTGCTCGTTAAATATGAGCAGGGAGGTCAATGGTCCCGCTCAAAAGTTCTTAGCAATCTTTCTTCCATAGACAGGCTGAGTGGTGCAGTAGTTATGGAAGTACTCATTGTGAATGCAGTGGGACTCCAGATTCTGAATCAGTGATTTCTCAATTGGTAGCACATGCTTCAACACAAACCAGTTGACAAGAGCGTGGGTTGGGGGGACGGTGAGTGTTCCCTTATAATGATAGAAGCCTCTGTTGTCAGCCTCTCTAAAGATGTCACCCAAGTTTGCGTGCTCTATCTCATCTAAGTTGTCAGTTCTAAAGTTCTCAAGAGTAGGGTGCGATTTGTCAGCCACTTGGAAGAGCATTGAAATCACCGCCTTCTTCTCATCATAGTTTGCGTGGTCAGGGCCATCTACTAGCTCATGGAATATTTGCATCTCCATATTGTAGTGCTTTCCATTTAGCTTGTGCTCTGAGGGTCCATTGAAAAAATATTCTAAAAACTCTTATTAGAATCTTATCTCATATCCCTTGTAGGTGTATGGTCCCTTGCCCTCTAAATCTGTAACCTTGATGGTGCTTAAATATTTGTTAAATATATATGCCAATGTTCTCATCGTGCAATCTGAGAGTGCTGTCTATTTCCTAGAATCTAGTGTGCTTGATGTCATTGTAGTTGAACTCAATGGAAAATGGAGTCTTCTGTAGCTCAGGTGCATCATCTTTGATGTTGATGGGAGACTGATACTTCTGTATCTTCTGAATCTGCTTAATGAAAATTAAACTATAATATAGATATTGCTGAGGTGTGAGCTTGAACTTGGTTAAATCGAAATGAGCCAAGCGCACTTAGCACTGCACAGTGACTTGAGTTGACAAGGCAGCATGCTTGAAATGGTTTTGCAATTGCTTTTTGAGTGCGAACATGATCTAACTATTGAGTGTTTGAGAGATGATGATGAGTTTTTGTGAGGAATTGGTATAGGCCAAATTAAATTAATTATTAAATCTTAAAATTAAAATGCTTATAAATCAGAGACAGCCTATCAGGCCCCTCCGTTTGAGGACCAATGAAAGCAATGACCACTCATCTCTTACCAATGCTGAATCCCAAACTACTGCATCCAATGTCACAGATATGTTCAGCCTGCTCAACCCATCCACAGCCTCTCTCCCTCAGAAGCCCATCAAACTCAAAAAGTTTCATCACAGTCTTCTTGAGGAATAAACTGACCGGTTCACAGACAGCAGCACAAATAAAATTCCACTAGATTAGAGAAGCGAACACAGCTCAACAATTACAACAGTCAGGAGAAAGAAACTCCGCACTCTTAACAGCGAGATCGATCTAGAGGAGATTGATGAATCTCTACTCACTAAAAGGTTTATTCCTAATACACTTGCTAGAGTTCACATTTAACCAAAGCCCTAAAAGATTGAAAATATTTATTGGAATACAATTTAATCCATATTTTGTTTTATTGACATTCATAACTAGACGTTTTTGAACAACTTGGAAACTCACGATAAAGATTCTGCTTTTTATTTTATGGATTATAGAGAATTCATTGATGGGCAGCTTCCAAGATCCACCATCTATATAAATAAACTCCAGAATTAGGTCCAGGACAGATCTCATTCTACTATTGACCAAAAGTATAGAAATTAGGACTACCTGGCTGGAGCTAACTAATCTAGAAATTATCCAAAAATAATATTTATCAAATTAAACTAAATATAATGTAAACAATAATCACAAATTATTCCTCAAAATAACAACTATTTCTATCCAAATTTAATTAAACTCGACTTGCTGAGATTTTGAGTGTCTCTTTATTTAAAATTATCCAGATTTTTTATTGAACACTATTGTAATCTTATGATAATAGGAGGGCACTCAGTTACTCAAGACCAAAATGGACTAACTTTTAATTTAAAAGATGCGGAAGAAATAGCGAGAAGCAGCAGTTTCGAAATGCCTAAAATTAATGTTAAGAATCAGAAAATCCTAATTAATCAGCTGAAATGGAACAACCTAAACGCAAACCCTTCAATAGATCCAAAACAGAATTCCTCGAGAGAGATTTAGAAGCATTGGGGATAGTAAGCTAAAACTCAGAAAATTAATTTGAAGCAGGTGCTGAAAGACGTTACTCTCCCGGTCATTGATCCATAGCAAAGCGTCTAAAATTTATTTATAATGAAGGCAGGTTTTCAACTGATAAGAATATCCTAGACTATACCTCCATTAATCAACAGTCTTAACAAATTGAGTTTAGAAGGATATAGCTGTGTAAAAGCACTTTAAGAGGCAGAAATGAAGATAAGCCACTCATTGAGAGGCGAGCGGATAAAGTAGTTAGGTTACCTCCAAGCAGTAGAAATTTTCAAAGTATGAGCTCACTGAGTACCATGAATTTAAATCGGAAGTTAAGAAGACCTTCACAAATGAGTTTCTTAGACAAACAAGAAATTCCTATTGAAGACTATCTCACTGAAAGAATCAAATAAAACATCAATAATAACTTCAAAGAGAATAAAACTGTTGTGTAACTTTAGAAACTGAACAGCTCAAGCATCAAACTTGAAGAAATTGCAGATAATCATAAGCATTCTTACAGATAAGTTATCGGACCTCTAGCAACGCAGAATAAAAATCACAGCCCGATACAAACTAGTAGAAGATGTAATAAAGATGATTTGAAGATTGCTGAATTTTCAGGCTCTAAGAACGAGTTATAGGAAGGTGATGAATCACCTAACAATATTAGATCCCTCAACTTATTCCGATAAAGCTCTGAGGGCTCAGAGTTGGAGGGAGGAAGCTTGCCTACTCTAGTAGCTAAAAATAGTTTCATGGAATAGATAGAGCGAGAGATCATGCTTTTAATGAAGGATGAAAATTTTCTAAGTGAGTAGAGTTAAGCTCTCTCTGCAGGTGCCCCAATCAATAAATAAGAGCTGAAGGTGACTAACTTCGACATAGCTGGTGCCTTTACATCAATAGCGAACCATGGAGGACTTTTGAGAAAAACCTCTTTGAAGCCCGATGATATGGATTTCGATGACGATTTCCAGCAAAATACCACCACTATGAGAGAGAACTCCTTCTTCTAAAAGTTTATGGCGAAGCACGAGCAAAGCATAGAGAAGGCTATAGATAGATTGCATGGTCAAGCCACAACCAAGATAAATACTAATGTGAAGTCTATAGTGATGAACTTTCTCTCAGGCAATAATCCTTACCGAAAGGTTAATGGCGATTTGTTCAAGGAGCTGAAGATCAGAGGCTAAACCAAAGTCATGGAAGATTTTAACCAGGGAGGAGGTCCTAGTGGGCTTATGAAAAAGTATGATACTGAGGAGATAGAAAAGATTAGAAAGAGAAATAGCCGCAGGCCAGATGAACTCAAAGTTTTTGAAAGGTTTGAGGAGAAGCAACGCATAGTTAGTGATAAAGAAATCAATAGAATGAAGGAGAATAACTATGGTAAGTGGTATCTCAAACCCAATGATTTTAACAAGAAGATAAGTAAATTGAATAAGAAACTTGAAAACCTAAATAGAGCATTTGGAATTAACGATGATTAATGATTTGTAAAATATGACTTGTAGCATTTTAAAATAAAAAATTCGTCACTTTATTTTCCAAGTAAATCCTTAATCTCTCTACCTTAAGTTTAAAATTTGTGAAATGTCAAGTTTTAGAACAAAAGATTATTCCTTAGTGTTAGCATTACATTTATTTTGAAATCTTAAAGGCTATTTATTCTACTCAACTGAATAAAATATACATATAGTTTGAATCTATCCTCATTTTAGTTCTTGAAAGACTATCTATCATCTGCATTTTGCCTATTTGATTAAAAATAAAGAAGATTCATCTGGGGTAGACCTTATTTATAAACTCTCGAAAATGAGAAGTTGCAAATAAGTTTAGTTTCTTTATGGTTAAAGTCTTCATTTGAGAAAAAGTTAGGGTCTTCAATATTGAAAATGCTGGGAAAAAGAATGTGTTAATTCAAACTTTCATTATGAAGGTTCTTGAATTCAAATTAGCGGCCACAGCCCTCGTCGTAAAACATCCTCTAGTTGCTCTGACTAAAATTGAAGTCTGGATATTAGAGAAATTAAAAATCCACTCTCTTGGAAAATAAATAGGTTTATAGCAATATAGAACCTTGTTCATAGGTGAATGGAGTTGAAATTCGTTGAAGTTGTGGCATATAGGTTGATTGAAATTTATTTAAAGAGGAGATTAGAGTTGAAGTCCACCCATAAAAGGACTTTGGAAAGAGGTTTAAAGTTTGAGGCCTTTCTCGTCTGGAGAACTATTTTCTGATTTCTAATTAATCGGTTAAGGAATTTAGAACACCCCTGGAAATTTTTCTAGATTTAAATTTTGATTTGAATTCAAGCCCGAATCTTATTTTAATATGATCAATACATAAATTAAAGAAGATATGTTATAAATATAAAGACTTTTGTTTATTTTTCCTCCATTATATGCTACAAAAGATATTTTTTAGATTAAGTTATTTCATAATAGAATTACTCATATCTAAAATTATCATGACTTTTATGATTTATCATTTAGCAAAATAAATTGATGTATAATTATAAGCTGGGACTTGGCTTCAAGGGTAGTCTCTAGGATAAATAAACTAAGTTAAAAATCGTTCTAATTCAAAAAGTTGAGTAGATTGAAAAAGTGGGAACTAAAATTCATTTTATCCCTTGTTAGAACTTTACGATTTACGGTTTGCATATTATCCCTCTTAATTCTATTCTTCTCCTTGTCTCATGACCTCCTCTGATTTTAAAAGACTCTCTTGTGTGTCAAATGACCTTCTAGGCCTTCTGAGATCCTTGTGATCATCTTATGATGCTTCTTTGGAATGACTCACAAACTCGATAAGCTGTTTATCATATCTCGCTTTATCCCTAGCAGCTAGTTGATTATAGGGCTCCTTTTGATTCCTTGCCAAGTGCTGCCATTTATTGCTTACGTGCTTCATGATTTCCGTTGACGACCACTCAGGGTGAATCTCTTTCAGGTGGTCCCTATACTCCTACGAGAAGTATATATAAGCTGATAATGGCTTCTTCGGTCGAGATAATTCTCTCTTTGCTCGCATGTAGGGGCTACCAGGCTCCTCGTTATTGGTTGATGGGGTGTCTTAAGTGTAGAAATAAGTTTTGCCATTTATATTTGGCAGTTTGTTAGGAGTTTCTTTGAGAAGAACCTCAGCAGAGGTAGAATGCTAAAGTTGAAATAACTGACCAGAAAACTCTTCTCTAGGCTTCTACTAAATGTCCAAAGGCTGAAGAGTAAAAATGTTGGGCCTTTAAACCTCTTAAGAGCAAGCTTAAAATTTCAGATTTCCAATTAAAGGCTAAAACTGAAACTGAGAAACAAGGGGAACCGACTTTCCGATTAATTACGCAGGATCTTATCTCTCGCTTAAAATCTACAAGTGCTAATTCTCTAATTTCTATCGATTTGATCTAGCTCTTAAATCGTTTATGTCTGTTATGAACTTTGAATAAAATATCATAAGACTTTGCGTGTTCGCGTTTGTATCGTTCCATGTCTGCATCAGACTTGACCTTGAATCTTTGTAGTTCTTCTTTGGTGATGTTTTGCCATATTCGGCCAACTTCCTTCATTATGTCAAGGGAGGGTATGTTAGGATTTTCCCTCACAACTTTGGGCCTCGTCTATTATAAATAATGTGAGAATTTTGATTATCAGAATTTAACGTAAAGCATCGGCCTCCAACGCCTTATCCGATTTTATGAACAAGCGTAAATCATTATTCTAAAAATCAGGGAAGTGATCAAAATTTACATATAATAATCCGTATAACTCAAAAATTTAGTTCTCAGGCTGTATTGCGCAGAGAGGTCGCATTTCTTAGGCTTACTTTATTTATATATTTTATTATTATTGAGTATCGGGGTTTGAAATGTATTCCCCCTCTATGTAAAAAGGAACGCGATGCTATGTAAAATATGCATAAGATCTCTCATAGCGTCTTCTCTCACACAGTTGATTCTGGATGCCACTCATCTCATGCCAATTTCTTTCTTCAATTTTAGATAGGCTTAAAAGTTTCAAATGAAACGTTTTATTTTGCAATTTGCTTTATTATTATTTATATGCTTCTCAAGCTGTATGATTTTTCTTTGGTACTTGAAACTGAGAGCAACTGCTTTAAATCATGATGCTGTCCTCATAATAATTTCCTCTTCAAGATAAATATCCTTGCTGCAAGTACAAATGTGGTTCCAATACCCACCAAACTTATTCAAAGTCATTGAACTTGTTATTTTCCAATTATTAGTTGCTGTTGCAAATAAATCATCCTCTCTGTTGACTACTTAATATCCTCTCTTCATATAATCTCATTTCAAATATCAGATCCTTAAAGCAGAGCTATAAAGATTCAAAGAGCTAGCCCTAGTTTTCATGCCAATTCATATTTTACTATGAGAGATAGGCAAGCTAAGTTCTTCTCTTCATATCTATTGCCAAGAGTATAAAGATACACTCAAGTAGACATTTCAATGTTAGCTCATGGCGCAGGAAAAATTTAAACAAGTAGATTCTTGGAGAAGAGAGCGCCCCATTCCCTGAGCTAATCTACAGCAAGGTCATAGTATTTGTTAACACGCTGATCCTTTATAGATCCATCTAAAGACAGCGTGCCATTGTCAAAACAAATTCTAAAAATGAATCTGTGAAGCAATTCGAGATTAGCTCGTAAAGAGGAGAGATATCTCCAAATCCTTTCTTAAACTTAAGCTCGACGAATCATTGCCGAGGAAGATGATATTTTGCAGTTCTCCCTGCTTGAATTTGCATACAGAGTGTGACATGTATGAAAGTCTACTTTCCTCTTGGCCTCACAGTCATGAGTAGTGAATGCTTAAAATCAGCTCTAAATTAAAAATGTTGATATATGATTAATGCATTATTTATTTATTTTAGGACTTACCATTTAAGGCTGAAAATAATCAATATGAGGTTCCTTTATCTTTGGATGGAAGAGTCTCACTGAAACCAATCATTTCTCCTTTCAATTCTTGCAAATGCTCTAGCGTTTAAGCTGGCCTCGCTCCACAAAATGCCTATGCCTGCTGTAAAATGATCTCGCTCTGGTCAGCATATTCAAATCTTTATTCGGAGAGCCGCTCAATTGTCATTTAAGGACTGGCCATTGGCATTATCAAAGTGTTTTTCCCCACAATAGAAAATGAACACAACTCCCTCAAATATCAGCTTCATTGATAAAAATTATTTTCTAGGCGCTTGCCAAAATATGTTGCTTCATTGTGATTAAAACCCCAAACTATCCTCACCAATAAGTTCAGCCGCTTTGCTTGAGTTCAAGATTGCATCTGATAAAAGAATTCGCTTCATCCAACAATTTCTATCCTCATAATTGCTTTCAACTCGACTCTTTCTTTGAAATTCACAAAGGACGCATCTAAATGAGAGAATTCCGGTCGCTTCAAAAAATCCAATCTCATTCAGCCTCCAACTCACTGCTGCTAGAATTATAAGAGAGTGCAATCATTTGTTACACCTTCATTCCTTTTGCCAGTCTAGTTCCATTGCCCCTACTCATTGCTTTATAAATAGCTTTTAGCTCTTAAATCTTCGGTAGCTTCTTCTTTGCGTAGAAATAAATTTTGAATCATTCTGGAAAACTCTTTTTAATTTGGGTCTGGCTTCATAGCTGAACAAGTCCCTATTTATTATGAGCGCTTTCTAGTACTAAAGTGAGCACCTTCAAGCTTGTGCACTCACTCAGGGCTGCTTTCTTAGTATTCGATAGGATTTTATGACCCAAAAAAGATAGTGACAGTCATTCAGCTCTCTTCTATCACATCTATTTAAAATTATTAGTATATTAATGGATAAATTATTAAATAATTTTTAACTTACTCCTGACTTCGAATTGTAAATTGAATTAGATTCTTAATTGAGATTTGGACTAGTCTGTTTAAATAAAACTGACTTTTATTATTAATAAAGTTCAAAAATGCTGACAGACCAAAGAAAGATGATGATAATATGTGATTTTCAAAAGTAAAACTTCTTTTTTGTTCTAGAATTATAATTTATGAATTTCAGATCACTTTAAAGTACATAAGTTAAGAATCTTAATGCCAAAGTTATATATATAAATTTACAAATGATTTTGATAATTTTATAGAGCAACTGTAATCCATCTTGAATAGTTTATGAAATGGCAATGAAATTATGTGAAAAAATGTTTTGTATTATATCTCAAAGAAGCATGAACAAAAATTAGCTCAGAGTAAAAAAGGTAAATTATTTTCTCTTTATTTAAGTATTTTAGTTTGGGAATGGAACGAATAGAAATGAACAAGCTGTAGAATTACTGTAAAGAAATTTTATATGAAGACTGGTCTGTCAGCATTTTTGAACTTTATTAATAATAAAAGTCAGTTTTATTTAAACAGACTAGTCCAAATCTCAATTAAGAATCTAATTCAATTTACAATTCGAAGTCAGGAGTAAGTTAAAAATTATTTAATAATTTATCAATTAATATACTAATAATTTTAAATAGATGTGATAGAAGAGAGCTGAATGACTGTCACTATCTTTTGTGGGTTATAAAATCCTATCGAATACTAAGAAAGCAGCCCTGAGTGAGTGCACAAGCTTGAAGGTGCTCACTTTAGCACTAGAAGGCGCTCATAATAAATAGGGACTTGTTCAGCTATGAAGCCAGACCCAAATTAAAAAGAGTTTTCCAGCATGATTCAAAATTTATTTCCACGCAAAGAAGAAGCTACCGAAGATTTAAGAGCTAAAAGCTATTTATAAAGCAATGAGTAGGGGCAATGGAACTAGACTGGCAAAAGGAATGAAGGTGTAACAAATGATTGCACTCTCTTATAATTCTAGCAGCAGTGAGTGGAGGCTGAATGAGATTGGATTTTTTGAAACGACCGGAATTCTCTCATTTAGATGCGTCCTTTGTGAATTTCAAAGAAAGAGTCGAGTTGAAAGCAATTATGAGGATAGAAATTGTTGGATGAAGCGAATTCTTTTATCAGATGCAATCTTGAACTCAAGCAAAGCGGCTGAACTTATTGGTGAGGATAGTTTGGGGTTTTAATCACAATGAAGCAACATATTTTGGCAAGCGCCTAGAAAATAATTTTTATCAATGAAGCTGATATTTGAGGGAGTTGTGTTCATTTTCTATTGTGGGGAAAAACACTTTGATAATGCCAATGGCCAGTCCTTAAATGACAATTGAGCGGCTCTCCGAATAAAGATTTGAATATGCTGACCAGAGCGAGATCATTTTACAGCAGGCATAGGCATTTTGTGGAGCGAGGCCAGCTTAAACGCTAGAGCCTTTGCAAGAATTGAAAGGAGAAATGATTGGTTTCAGTGAGACTCTTCCATCCAAAGATAAAGGAACCTCATATTGATTATTTTCAGCCTTAAATGGTAAGTCCTAAAATAAATAAATAATGCATTAATCATATATCAACATTTTTAATTTAGAGCTGATTTTAAGCATTCACTACTCATGACTGTGAGGCCAAGAGGAAAGTAGGCTTTAATACATGTCACACTCTGTATGCAAATTCAAGCAGGGAGAACTGCAAAATATCATCTTCCTCGGCAATGATTCGTCGAGCTTAAGTTTAAGAAAGGATTTGGAGATATCTCTCCTCTTTACGAGCTAATCTCGAATTGCTTCACAGATTCATTTTTAGAATTTGTTTTGACAATGGCACGCTGTCTTTAGATGGATCTATAAAGGATCAGCGTGTTAACAGATACTATGACCTTGCTGTAGATTAGCTCAGGGAATGGGGCGCTCTCTTCTCCAAGAATCTACTTGTTTAAATTTTTCCTGCGCCATGAGCTAACATTGAAATGTCTACTTGAGTGTATCTTTATACTCTTGGCAATAGATATGAAGAGAAGAACTTAGCTTGCCTATCTCTCATAGTAAAATATGAATTGGCATGAAAACTAGGGCTAGCTCTTTGAATCTTTATAGCTCTGCTTGAAGGATCTGATATTTGAAATGAGATTATATGAAGAGAGGATATTAAGTAGTCAACAGAGAGGATGATTTATTTGCAACAGCAACTAATAATTGGAAAATAACAAGTTCAATGACTTTGAATAAGTTTGGTGGGTATTGGAACCACATTTGTACTTGCAGCAAGGATATTTATCTTGAAGAGGAAAATTTATTATGAGGACAGCATCTGATTTAAAGCAGTTGCTCTCAGTTTCAAGTACCAAAGAAAAATCATACAGCTTGAGAAGCATAAAATAATAATAAAGCAAATTGCAAAATAAAACGTTTCATTTGAAACTTTTAAGCCTATCTAAAATTGAAGAAAAAAATTTGGGCCATGAGATGAGTGGCATCCAGAATCAACTGTGTGAGAGAAGACGCTATGAGGGGTCTTATGCATATTTTACATAGCATCGCGTTCCTTTTTACATAGAGGGGGAATACATTTCAAACCCCGATACTCAATAATAATAAAATATATAAATAAAGTAAGCCTAAGAAATGCGACCTCTCTGCGCAATACAGCCTGAGAACTAAATTTTTGAGTTATACGGATTATTATATGTAAATTTTGATCACTTCCCTGATTTTTAGAATAACTTACCTCTCTGACAAAGAGCATGTAAGGAGTGAGGGGCTTCTTGGGCTTGTCCAAACTCTAATTGCACTTGGTCAAGTCTTTCAACTCTTGCAAGTACCTCTCCTTATCTAGAAATCAAAGTAAGAAAACATTCAAATAGAAGTAAGAAGTGATTCTTTCTCGCAAAAGTTAATAAGAATTACCTTATTTGGCAGCATCTTTAAATTTCAACTTTTCCTCTTTTGAGAGAGCTTGCCATAGTTTTGCAATGTGCTTGACCACATCTGTGACTTTAATGCCCGGATTCTCTCTCATAATTGTGTCTCTTTTCTAATAAGATAGTTTAATTAAACACAAGCTTAAACTACTTTAAGCGACAAATAAAGCAATCTTGGTTCGAGCAGTAAGTTTACTGTTTTTCCAAAAATAACATAGGCGGATTGAGGCTTTCTGATTGGCAAGTCTTGCTGAGTATCAAGCACAAAGTTATCATCAATTATCATTCTGCCCTCTTCTGACAGCAGATTAGAAAGCACAAATTCTTGTTGGTTGGGCTCGTTATCGTTTCCTCTCATTTAGCAGAAGCTTGGTCCCTTTAGTTGAGAGCTTTCTAAGCAATTCATGCTGCTAATAAACTTATATAATTTATGAAAGAGGCGCAATAAGTAAGTATTTAAAATTTATCATCATTATCGGAAAGGAAGCATTATTGCTTCTTCTGAATTTTTGTGAAGTAAGAAGCTTTTCTAGAATTTTTAGCCTCTCTTTTCCTCTCTGAGTTGAAGGAATTCTGTCTCTGAACTAGCAACTGGTGAATTTGGGAGCTAGATTGAGACGCGGAAGAAGCGAATCTATTCTGGTTGAATGCGTTTCTGGTTTTGTGATAGCGGGGAAGACTCGCTGAACTGTGATTTTGAAAAAAAGAAAATAAGTTTGAAGTTCTTTTGGGAGCATTGATTTAATGTTAATTGGGTGATTTTCGGTTGTTAACTCAACAAATTGAAAACTAAATAAATATTATGATATTCAACTTGGGCCGGTATTTAAATTTGAATTTTGTCCTTAATCTCTCTCAACAATTAAAGACGTGTATATATTCTCTTTAAATTGGGAAAATAAAAATTAAAAGGGGAAATTTAAGGGCCCCCCGGGATAAATAAGATAGGCCGTGACGTCAATGATATTTCTGTGACGCACTTATCTGCGCACAAAAAACCCTTTCCCAACCGAATAGGGAAAATTAAAAACGTGGCCCCCCCGCCACCTTTTAAACTCTGAGCAGAACCCCCGGGTTTTTTGCAAAACCATCCAAAAAACCTAAAAAGGAAAAAAAAAACCCGGGAGCTTCGGCCCAGAGCAAGTAGCTGCTCCGTAGCGTCTTTGCTGTCCAACTCATGGCTAAATGTTTGCCCATTAAAAACCTCCCTCCACGCCTAAAAGGATTTGGAGGGTGAGTGGGAAACCCCTTTACCTTTTATTATCTCTCCAGTAAACAGCCCAACCACCTTCCCCAGGGCTTCGGTTTCCCCTTATCCCTTCCCCCCTTTTAAGCATTTACCCCCCCGCCAATGGATTTTCCAAACCAGAGAGCCTTCGGGGGGGGCGGGCCGGGGGCCTAGTGCCCGGGCCCTGTGCGTCCGAAAATTTTTAAATTTTTAAAATTAAAAACCCCCCCAAATTGTAATTATTCTTTTATTTAAGAAATTAAGAGTGATGAAGTACTGCATGGGATCGATTGAGTAAGAGCACTCTTGCCCTTTTAGGATGTAAATGGTTGCGAATAGAGAAGATATAAAAGAGAGAATATTCCCATAAGCTATTTGATCAAGCTGGTCATTAGTCTTTTCAGCTTCGGGATCCAGAGTAGTTAAACCACACCCAGCTATTGAAAGAAGTGTGCCAAATATTTCTATCTTAGTCACCACATTGCAAGTTACAAGCTTATAGAGTACGACTAAGATTGCAGTCAAACTAGAGAATAGATTAGCATGCGACATTAAAAAATATTATGGTGTAAGTTGCTCCCCAACTTAGGAATGATTGCATCCCTATCAGTCCGAGGGAAGCCAGGTACAAATTTATTAGAGATACTGGATCATATTTCCAGTTCTGGTGAGGGTAAAAACTTCTATGATTTCTCCTCAGAAAGAATATGCAAATCTGAATTATCAAATAAAGGAGGAGTACCGACTAAAACTTCCAAGACATCTTTAGAAACGGATTATTTGCTTCAAGGAATTAACTAAAAGGCCCATCCATTGCACCACTTGCTCCGGCTGCTATGAAAGCGGCATACGCCCATTTAGGGATTGCGTCAGCACGATATTCCTAATTATTATGACCAAGCTGTTCATCACTTATAGGAAAGCCCTCATCATTCTTCGAGTTTTCTTCGGTAAATGTAATTAAATGAAGTTGTGAAAAATTGTAAAATAATATTTCAATTCAGACAGAAAATAATTTCTCACTCTTTATTAGGCTATTTAAATATTATAAATCTCTTTTAATCTGATTTCGATTACTCCGATCTCATTTCATTTCTTAAGTTTACCATTTTGGAAATCTCTCTGTCTGATTCTTGTTGAAGTTTAGAAGTTTTAGTCTTTTGAACGAGAATCATCAATTGTGGAGAGTGATTATCCTAAAAGCCTCTGTGATAGGTCTGGCTCAAATAGATCAAATCCAGTTTTCATTTATGTCATTATCTAAGCTTATTTTTAAAGTTCACTTTATAATAGAAGTGTAAAGATAAGAATGATAGATCAGACTAGAATTTATAATTTAAAGAAATGGTAGAAATCAAACTCAATACACTATTCTTTTAATCAATAAACCTATATCATAAATGTATATATCTTATTTGTGCAATAATGAACGTTTTCAATGTGATTTTGTCTGTGATTCTTATTATCTTTGGAATATTTTCCTTAGTGACACTTTCAGTGATCAATCCGATAAATATAGTCATCAACCTCTACTATATAAATATATTAGTAAATAAATTTTGACTAATTTTATTTTTAAATTTGGTAATAAATGTAAGATAAACTTTGTAAAATGATCTATTATAGAATATTTGCTCTGATGCTATTCGCGTCTATGTTTGATTGGAATTGCACCAAGCGTAATTTCTTTATCCTAAAGTCAATCAAAGGAAGGGGATTATTCAATCTATTGTAAGCTTCACTCATCTCTCAATAAACTTACTTTATAGCTTGGCATCTACATTCTTGATTCAGACTAATATGTAAGTTGCTAAAATACAATAATTTCAGAGATTCTTATTTAATTGCTTATAACTATTTTTTGATCATCATTATCAAATTTATCCACTATTAGAACTAACATTGTTCTTGCTGTTGGCTATGCTGTTTGCGGAATTTTCTTTTTGCTGGTTGGCTGCAAATATGTAAGTCAAAGCTCCTATGCTTTAATAATCCAATAGGGAGAACTCGAAAATCCAAAAGATATTACCAACGGAGATATAGCTCAAGCAGCTTACGACAACAAAGGACTTCTTGATAAGAAAGTTTCCATAGGAGTTTCAATGAAATGAATCTACACGAGAGAACAAGACTCTAAATCTTGTTGTGTGAAAGTTTAGTATAAAATAATCTCACATATATTATTCATTAAATCATCAAGTTTATTCATAATGCTTCACTCTCAATCAGAAAGCTCTAGCCTCTCTTTATATAAAAGTCAAATACTTGTGTGAAAATTTAGTAGATCTTTTCGATCATTCACTTCCTCTATTGATCCTGGAGACTGAACTAATAGATTTTAATCTTTTTCTTGGAGTCCATCTTTACAGATACTAGCTCACCTTGGTTCTCTTCACCTTTAGTACTTTGAACGCTTGGAACTCTCTTGGGGGGAGGTTAAATGATGGCTTTTCCTCAAGATTTAAAAATAAGATTGCTCTAAGATGCGAACTTTGAAGAAGTGTAGGCAACACAAGCTATGATGAACAAGAACAGAGAGACGCAAAGCAACATGTAGCTGTAAGTTATCAAATAAGTCTTATCCTCCTCTTCTTCTGGCACTTCCATTCCAAAGTTCAGCCACACCAAATAAGGATCATTTTCATTTCTGATCTCTATGGGGATGTTGTTAGATTTGTAAACGCTATTTTAAAATTTCAGTTTAAACTAAGGATAGTCTTGCTTTAGATGAGATCTGGTTGGGCTTTGGTGTAGCGGGCATATTAACCGCCTTCATAGCAACCCCCACCAAATACCAACTCATCAGTTCTTCGGTCGTTAGATTGCCTCAATCCAACCTTAACGCAAATCCTATCTACAATTTCAAACTCCTTGCATTAGTTACTCTTTGAAAGGAATCCTCCCAGTTTAGTGCATTCATCTAGCAAGAAACGCCCTCAGTTGACTCTGCTGAGCCACAAGACAGGGATAGATTATTTTATTTCCAGAGTTAGAAACTCAAACCTGTTGTTGGATCTGTCTCATTCCACATGTACTTTGTGTGATGAAGATCGTTCAGGCACTTTGGCTGCCCAGAGACATCTAGCCAGTCTGGTTTCACGCTCCCAGGGGCTATGCCTGTGGCAAACCATAAGTGGATGCAAAAGTTCTCACTTGTGTAGTTGGATTGACCAGTCTCCTCATAGAACGCGAATTGGGGGAATTAGTCCTTAGTGTCATTGTGCCAGAAGAATGACTACTAGTATTTATAGAAGTCTTTCCACTGAGCCTCCATAATCTTCTGATCCTCAGGAGTAGCTAATTATCTATAATCTAGCCCCACTCTCTCAACGTCCCTTGAAGCATCCATAAAAGGAAGAGTTTTGTAAGATAGTTGCAGCTTCGATTGTCGTTAGGATACGCCATCTCTGTTCCAGGAATATAGCGAGGATAGATAGTCTCTATGGAATTTGCTACTCTCTGTATTATACCCTATAGCAAAGAGGGCCGCAGCTGATATGGCGACAACACCTCCTAGTACAGCGAATGTCACAGCTATGCCCTTGAATTTTTGAGATCTCTCTTGGTTTTAGCTCTATGCAGGTGCTCCTTCGCTGCTGCTCATGATAAAAACGGAAAGATAATATTAATTAACAGCTCTCTATTTACTAAAAAAGTAGACTAATTCAACTTAATTAGATTTCCCAAAATAAATGGTGCTGCCATCATCACTGATCAATTTTATTTGGAAATATAAAAGATAATGAGTGATTTACAATCGCCTCTCTTAAATGGAGGATCTATCATTTAAAATACTTCCAGCAGTTAATCACTGTAGTTGCAAATTAATTCCATTAGATAGCCTTCGAAGACTGTTAGAGGCCCAAGAAAAGGAAAGGTCTCCATCTGGGATAGAGACCCACAAGAAATATTCAATAAGCTCGATCAAAGAAGAGATGAAATCACTTATAATGTAAGGAGAGAATTGCAACTTATAGAATCCAACAATTCTAATAAAAAATATTTCTATAGGATGTAATACAAATACTGAAGAAGCCTCCTGAGTAGCGTCAAAAGAAAGACATATTTAAACTTGATGAATATTTCGCCAACAACCTATTCTTCAAAAATCTGATTCAAGGATACAGATAGAGAGACTACATATCACTGCTACAAGATCATGAACTACCAAACTTTTTAACCCGGCGACACTATATTCTATTACGGTAAGGATTCTTCATAGAGTGCATACTTAAATGAAATTCTCACTTAATTGATAGGTGACATGGGTTCGCTTTTCTACATTATCCTTAAAGGAGAAGTAGCTGTGAAGGTGCCAACTGCCTTAGATCTTGAGGTGACTTCAGAAGAGTTATTCATATTCTGTATCCAGCACTACTACGATATAGACTGGCAAAAGTTCCCAAACAACGAGAGTGTTCGCCCAGAGATAAAATCTGAGATTGAGAAGTTCGAGATTAATTACAATAACTTAGAGGAAAAGATTAGATGATCCAAGACAAATTTAAGAAGAAGGAGATGCAAGTGCCTTTTGAAATTCTTGATATTTTAGAGGGCAAGAAGTCTGTGTACATCAAAATCTGGATTTTTAAGGAAGTCTCCAAATTGATTGAAGGATAGAGCTTCGGAGAACTTGCTCTGATGACTTCAAAGCCTAGAGCTGCTACTATCTAGTGCAAACTTGAAGTAGACCTGGCAGTGTTAGATAAGAAAGAGTATCAAGTAATTGTGGGGAATGCTATGAAGCGGCAAGTTAACGAGAAAGTTAAGTTTTTCAAAAACTTCAGAATTTTTGCTAACCTCTCCAAAAATAAGATGCAGAGAATGCTTTATTACTTTAACGAGAGAACTTACCACAGAAAGCAAGTAGTATTCATGGAGGGTATTGATGGTACTGATGGTGTCTACTTCATAAAGAATGGTGAGTTTGAGGTTTCTAAGAAAGTTAAAATTGAAAGGCAGGAACAAAAGGGCTCTAATTTTAATTAACTCCAAAATATTAACCTGAACTTGAAAGAGTCACTTAAACTTAATTCTCAAAATGCACAGACTCAGGATATCTCCCTCAAATAGATCAGGCTCTATCTTTAGGGTATTAACGAAATATTTGGTCTTGAAGAAGTAGCAGATAACAAGGCACTGAGACAAACTACTGTGGTCTGCTCAACAAATACAGCTGTAGTTTACTTCATTAAGAGAGAAGACTTCGTGAACAGCGTCAATCTTTTCAAGTTCAGCTGACAAAATTTTGCATGAGAAGTTTCTAAAGCAGTAGCTTCTTCAAATGAGAATAAGTGAGACTGAGACTTTCAGAATACAAAAAGAGGAAGAGTATGAAGTCAACCGAAAACATTAAATACTCGAGAAAGAGCAAGAGAAGGCCATGACGATTAAAGTTAACCAAGAATTCCAGCAGAAACAGTTTCAAAATTTAACTAAAAAGCTGATTTAAAGTAATCTAATGTTTTTGATTTATTATATGATATCAGACAAGAAGACTCTCAACTTTAGTCCTACTTTGCTTAATAAGAAATTGAAATTCATCAAGTTCAAAGGAGAGATGGAGAGGTACGAAAGGAATAACAATTAAATTGGTAATTGCATTTTTATGTATAATTAAGATGCGTTCTTATCGCCCTCAGTAGATGAAAATGGAACTAAGAAATCGGTAGCACTCAAGACACAGAAGAATAAGAGATCTGAATCTCCAATACCCAAGGTTTTGAATTCTCCTAAAAGCCATCATCAAAGCTTGGAAGATATAAACAATAACATTCCTGGAGGAGACTCAAATAGATAGATCAACAACAGCAGCGGTTCAATAAAGTCTAATAAAAGGTAAGCCTTAAAATCGATGTTGACTCTGAATTTTAGAGTGTCACAATTTGACAAATAAGACAAGAGTTTCGACTTAAAAAGGAGTCCTAAAATGGATACTGGCTTAGCCAGCACTAAGTTGCCTTCTACTCTAGATCAAAATTCTATGATTGAAATAAAGGGGGATAATTTGAAATCTAAGCTTCAGTCACCATCGAAAATCTCGAAATAAATGTCCAAGTAATCTAATCCTTTGAAACTAAATCAGTACATTAAAAACCCATCCATCAGTGAGAAGACTGTAGAGCTTGATGAGTTCTACATTTAAATCTAAAGCCTTCCTATCAACTCGCATTCTCTACTTCAAAGAGATTAAATGCTATCTCTATCACCTGAGTTGTAACAAAAAAGCACAATGATTTATTTTACTGTTTAAATTCACAATCTTTAACTATCAAGGCATGAGGAATCCCTCTTGGATGGACACTCCTCTTATCTAAATTAGGAAGAAGCTCAAATCATCCTAGTAAACTGGAGTACACTCTAAAAAGAATTCCTTAATTGGAAGTGTCATGGTCCAAAATCAAGAGAAATTAGACGCCACCAAGCATAATAGATCTTAAACTGAGCTTAAAATGGTTGATTAAAAGATGGAAGATACTTTGGGGAAGAAAGATCTACTTGCTTCACCTTCTGAGTTCATGAACAAGAGACTAACTTCACGACAGAAGTCAATTTCTACTTTCCCGAGCACTTGGAATCATGCCGACACTCCATTCTCAAAATAGATTCAGCGCCTTCAATCTCAGCTATTGCCTGCAATAACTTATTTTTATGACCCCTCAAAGCCAATCTAAAATCTTCAGTAGTAGAGCACATTCGGCTAAACCCAAGGAGTATCAACTCCTTTCAAGAACTCTAATGTGATGATCTTATCTGCACAGCATCATCCTGAAGACTGCAAGACTTGTGTTTTCTGTCGTAAATAGTCTAGCAGACAGTTGATACAGAGACCAATTACTCAGCAAGAAATAGTCAAAAAGGGAGAAAAAGAAAAGACTATAAAGTTTAGGGATCAACTTCAGTCCAAGTTTTAAAAATCTATTCAGGGAGATCATAGAGAGTTATTCGGAAAAACTTATTCAAAAACTTAGAGACACTCATGAAGAAATTTATTTCATAATCATATCGGTATAATTCTTATTTAGTCTTTCCTTTATGACAATTGAGAGAATTTAAATTTTGTAAATAATATGTTTAGTGACGAGATTTGGTAGGTTTTGTATTTGGTCTATCAAGGTATTCCGAAGTTGGGACTCGTAAGGTTATCACATGTCAACATGAAATTTTTTAGATTCTAACTTTGACTCATGCTTTGAGCCCGATGCCAGCTATTCTTTCAGGAATAAGAAATAAGAACTAATTGAGAGGCATTTCGAGAGGATGGATTTTTCTATCCTTGAATAACAACGTGATAATGGGAACTTACGTGCTTTTGAGGGGCCTGACAGACTCCATTATAGGAAACTTGATTGGTATTAAATTTCTATCTTCCACATCCTAATCTCATTTGATTCTAGGTTTTGTCTCGAATTTATTGACTTTGAGTGTGTACGACATAGCCAACAATGATTTGAAGACTCTGAGTTTCTGCATGCTCTACTTTATTTCAATATCGGCTTTTCTTCAGACTTTCTTACCACTCGAAGCCATCGGTTAAGTAGCTTTTGTGGCTAACTCCATTTCTGCAGGAGTAGGTCCCATGAGCACCATTTGCTATCTCTATGAGACTAAGAACAACGAATATATCAACATCCCTATGTTCCTGTTTGGAGGTCTTAAATTTTCAATTTGGTTCACTTACGGCCTAGTCGAAGGAGCTTATCCGATACTTTTCTCATAGTTTTTCGGCCTAATCATGGTTTCAAATGCTTTTCTTGTCTATTTTTGCAACAAATGTAAGCAAAGTTTTATCAAGTAATTCCATGTAGATAAACTATCAAGAGATAACATACTGCTTGGAGTGCCCAGACTTATAAGCTAAATATACTAGCTGGGATCTAGAATAGTAGGAAAACCTTTAGTAATTTAGCAAGAAGACTAATAGAAAGAAACTGCAAAGCCTCCTAGTAAATCTAAAAGAGAGAAAGTAGAATGAATTAGATATTATATTGCAGATTATACTATTGATGAATCGATCACAAAGTGAAAATGAAGCATTAATTACGACTTAGGATATCTTTAATCAAAACTCGTCAACAAATGAGGCAGCGTCATCCATTCTTTGCATTTGAGACTCTTCTTCCTCATCATAGTACTAGTCATCCATTTGACTATCGTCGACTCTGTTTATTTCACTCTGCATATCGGAGAGTAAGGTTCTTTGTCTGGGTCTTCTTGGAGTAGTGCCTTCAGGGAACTGAAACATACCCCCTTGCGATTTATTTCCATCTTGCAGAATAGGTCTTCGAGCCTTTAGCTCAGACATCTTTGCTGTCATTCTCCTGTCTCCTTCTTTGAAATTGTATCCAAACATCTCCGTAGTTTTAATGGCAGCTTCCTTGATATCTATCTTCTTAACTTAATCCAAAGACTTAGATCTTCCCTTAGCTTTCTTGTTCTCATTTCCTGGAGTCTTATAGATCTCTGTGACATAACTTAAAATTTAGTTTACATCGTCTAAGGAGTTCTCATCGTTCAGCTTCACAATGTCTGAGTTGTTTGATTCCTCATCCCAACCTCCTCTAATTAATTCCTCCTCTTCTTCGTCGTCATAATCATACAAATCTTCTCCGTATTCCTCAAAGTTTTGCTCAATCATCATTTGAGGCTGGTCTGCATCCATCTAAATCGTACTTTGCCCTTAACTAAGTCCATCAAAAGAGGGCTTCTTTTTAAACACTGAGCTGGATTTCTAAGAGAGCTAGAGACTATTTCTTGCATCAGGTACTCTATTGAAGATAGTTGAGGATTTAAAAATACATAAGCAAATATTTTCCACTGTACATGCTACCAGATTCATTAACCCTCCTGAATGAAGTATCGGACATTTATCCACTTCTAAAGCTTCTCATGGATTAAGAATCATCCCCAACTCTGGCAAAACTTGTATCAGATTGATCATCCCTCGTGCTATTTCCTCTTTGGCTTCTCTGAACACTCCCTCCGTCTTCCACTCTCTTGAAGAAAGTGTTTTGAGAGGATTAACTCTGCATATCATATTAAGAAGCTTCTCCTTCAAATTTTTCCATTTCAGTTTCCCCACTTCTTTCAGAGTTCTGATCTCCAGCGATTACTTCATCCTTTGGAGAAGAACCTTAAGCTTTTAAGAGCCTAGAAGGATCCCTAACTAATAAACTCTGAGCCGCAGCTCTCCTGTTTATAGTCACAGAGCTGGAGGCTTCTCTTCCAAGTTCAAGCTTAGAAGAGCTAAATTTAAAAACTGTAGCCTTTTGAGATTTCTTCGCCATAGTCTTTCTTGCTTGTTTATTAGCTATTGCGTTGAGTTATGCATTTGATGGGGTTTTAAGATTTCCTCTGATCAGAACGCTCTGATTTCTTGTTGATAGCAATCCTCCATTTTTAGTTATCATAGCGGCAGAGGGAGTCATTAAGGTATTGTTCAAATTAGCTTCAAACATATCTAACTATTCAGTGTCTATGATCTATTTCAGGAGGTCTCTTTTCTGAGTCTATTTTTTAACAACTTGCTCAGAATTATTTGGCTATGAATTTTGAATCATAGTTATCACTTGGTCAGATTCTTTTTCCACTTATAGGTTATTTTTTATGGAATTTTTAGATTTTACCCCTTAATTTTATGGAGAAGTCTAATCATTATGGCCATTGAATGGCTCTGCTTTTACTTTAAAAAGAGCAATAAGTATATCTTCAACGTAGCTAACAGTTCTACCTTAATCGTACTCATCCTCATCTAGCTCAGCTAACCTTTCTCGTATGTTTGGCTTTTGGTTCTGTTGTGAAGTTGAGATCTGGTTGCTTGCATTTGTAGCAGTGGTTACTTGATTCCTGGATGATAATAGCTTTATTTGGGAGATCTTTTAATCATCTGAGGATTTATTGAAATCCTGCCTTCTCTCTTATTCAAGAACGGCTTAGGAAGAACCAGTGCATGCACTGCAAACAAAGTTACCCATTTATCGTTCTGTTCTATATTTTACAGATTAAATATCTTTCAGTTCTATCCTACAATCAAACTAAGGAGAATGATGTAATGTATAAGGTTTCATGATGAATTAATGATGATGAGAATTTGGATATTTTCTTACTATGAAGGGTATAATAATAATCATACTATAATGATGGCAGATATATTTCAAAAACTATGGCTAGGACCACATGAAAATTATTAATTTTGAGTTTCTCTTTCAATCAACAGTGTTAATGAGGACGCCTTAAGCTCTCTTAGCAATAAAGGATTCTCCACCTTCACTTGCCCCATCATTATAGTCATCGTTGTACATGTTGAAATCGTTTCTGCTCTTGTTCATGAAGCTAGGTCTTGCATCTTCTTCATCATCGTCGAATTCTCTCAAATTCAAAACGTTGCTAGTCCTTCCCGCTTGCTCTTAGTTATCTCCATAGAAAGAATCTCTGTCTAACTCAGAGTTGACATAAGCACCATTTGGTTGCTACTTTTTAGAATAGCCACCCAATTTCTTTCCTTTGTTCTTTTAAGCGATCATCATTGACTAATCCACACTCTGATCATTTTCGAAAGCTTCAGCGTTGAAGTTATTAAAGCACCAGGACCAGCGTCGCTATAGAGAGTGTCTCTATTCTTCAGACCTGCATTTACTCTTGCTCCTTAGAAATCGAGCATGCTCTCATCTCCCTAAGAGCCGATTATGTCTCTTTCGTTGAAGACATAGCCACTCTGGTCAGTTCTTTAGCTGAAGCGACTATTTTATTGGTTACCTCTTGGGGAAACACTGAGCATGTTCTTGCTATTAGCGGCTGTGTATTGGCTTGATGATTAGAAACCGGTCTAATATTGGGATTGTTGGTTCTGTTCTTAGTTTCGTTTGAAAACATTCAATCAATAGAATGATAATTAAATTTCAAGTTTGAAAAGCGCCATTCCAAAGTTGTTGCTTTCATCCTCCTCATCATCATCGTCCATATTATCCACTCTCAGGATTTGATCTTGAGTGATGTCTCCGTAAGAGGTATTTCCACCATCCATGCGTCTGAAGCTGGTGGATGACATCTAAGAGATGGATTGATTGGTACCTGCTCTCAGACGCACCATTTAAGTTTGTGTCTGGTCAGAAAAACCGCTCAGTCTATTCGTAGTGTTATTGTCCTCCATTCTGTAAACTTCAGATTAAAATGTTGTGTTCATGTCATCAAGTACTCTAATTACTGAAGCCTCTGACTGTTGGTATGATCCGTTTTTCATTCTCTCAATTTCCACTGAGGTATTTGCGGCATCATCCACATCATCTATCATATCAGCTTATCTTTGGAAGGTTGTGACATCAACATCAGTCAATCTCGCCTGATAGTTAGATTCCATATGAGGGACCATGCTGTCTCTCTAGCTGGCATTATCCGAAGGCGACTATCCATGTAGGGAGAACTGTAACCTTTAGTAGTATTTTATTAGCCATTTTTAAATTCTTTGATAGTGGATCCTCTCTTAGTGGAGGATTCATCTAAAATTACTTTTATTTTGCGCTAATTTTAGTCTCATATGAGACTTATAATATTTGAAAAATCCTCTAAGGGTTGAGCCATAACAACAGCAGCAGGATCTTTACTTACTTTCTTGCTCAGTGATTTCTTGGAACTATTAATTCTTGAAGAGAGACTTCTCAAGCAGATTTTGGCGATTTGGCTCGCTCTCGCCAACTATCATATTGGTATCCAAACTCATGTTGGTTGATAGCATTTGCCTCTTTTGGTTCGAGGAAGTCATGCTATCATGGTGACTCATTTGGTTAAAGATTTCTATAACAAAGATAAATACTCAGCAGATAAAGTTGAATATCTTACCCTTTTCAGAATTGAAGGCTCTGGAAGCCTCTCTTGCTAGGTCGCATATTAGGCACGACGTTTGGATCTCCTGACTTTTAGTCAAGGCATCTGCAGGCGTTAGCTCCCATAGTAGAGGTAGTAATTATTTAAACTTCGCAAAACAAATAAACTTAAATATTATTTAGAGTCAATCTATTTCAAACACACTTCATTCAATAAAGTATATTTAACTCTTCTCTTTCTTCCTCTCTATCTTTTAATATCCTCCTTCCTCAATCTATCTTCTCTAAAACCAATGCTTAATTAACTAGAGTATATAAAGTGCAATGCTTTGACTATATTTATTAGCTTATACTGAGGATCAATAATCTTCTCCCTTCTCTTATCTCTTCCTCTTGTAGGCATCGATGACGTCTTGGACTTCAAACTCTGAGACTGGTGAGTGAGTCTTATACTCCATTGAATACTCTCCCTAACCTTGGGTCACTCCTCTCAACTCAGTAGCGTAACCAAACATGCTTGCTAGTGGCACGTCGGCATTCAAGATAAACAGGCCAGTCTTAGTCTAGGTATTAGTGACTGAACCTCTTCTCTTAATCAGCTAACCCATAATAGGTGCTTGGAACTCAGCAGGTACTGTAACTTCCACATCCATGATTGGCTCAAGAATTTGAGGATCAGCTTTGTCGAAAGTTTCTCTGAATGAAGCTTTAGTAGCAATACCGAAAGCCAAAGAACTGGAGTCAACTACGTGAGTTTGACCATCTGTCAACACATATCTATAATATACTTTAATGAGTTGAAATTAAAAAAATTATTATAACTCCTACGACAGGATAACCAGTCTTAGGTCCTCTTTTTGTAGCTTCGTGGAAGGCCTTCTCGATAGCAGGAATATATTCATTGGGAATGTTGTTACCCTCAGTTGCATCCTTGAAAACACAAGAGAGATCTGCATCTTCAGAAGTCACATCAGCGTTAACAGGCTCAATATATCCAACAACTCTAGCGTACTGACCAGCACCACCACTTTGCTTTTTATGGAGGTAGTTGAAGCTTGCTTTTTATCCGATGGTTTCTCTATAGTTCACAGTTGGGTTACCTACGAATAGGTCGATGTCGTATTCTCTCTTCATTCTCTCACAGTAGATAAACAGATGGAGTTCTCCCATACCTGAGATGATGATCTCTTCGCTCTCAGCGTTTTGCTTTACCACGAAAGTAGGATCCTCTCTCTAGAATCTGTTCAGAGCTTTCAAGAAAGTTTCAAGTTAGTCTTGTCTCTTTGGCCTTATGGTCAGAGACATGACTGGCTCGGGTACGTGCATATCTTGCATAGAGTAGTTAACGTTCTGATCGCAGAAAGTTTCTCCTGATGCGCAATCTACACCGAAGATAGCAAAGATGTCTCCTGCACCTGCCTCACTAATATCCTCCATCTGATTTGAATGCATTCTAACCATTCTACTGATCTTGACCTTCTTCTTGGTAGCAGTGTTAGTTAAGATTGCTCCCTTCTTAACCTTGCCTTGGTAAATCTTGATATAGGTAATCTGTCCAAACTGACTTTCCTCAAGCTTAAAAGCGAGACCAACGAAAGGTTTCTTGTTGTCAATATCCATTCTAATCTTGTCGTCCTTTTTACCGATTTCATAGGCGAAATTTTCAGACTCAGTTGGGTTGGGCAAGTAATCTAGAACTCCATCAAGAAGAGGCTGAACACCCTTGTTCTTGTAGGCCGAGCCCATGAAGACTGGGCAGAACTTTCTTGAGAGTGTCTATGCTCTGATAGACTTTTTCAAGATATCTACTGGCACATTCAGATCTTCGTTTAAGAAATACTCCTCAATAACTGGATCGTTCTCAGCTAGGGTTGCTATCAGCTCTTGCTTTTTCTCATTGACTAAGTTGATCATATCTTGAGGGATTTCTCTCTCGACTGGAGTCTCTCCCTTATCACCCTCGAAGTAAATTGCCTTCATTTTAATGAGATCTACAACTCCTTGCAGACCGTTTTCAACTCCAATATTCACTTAAACAGCTGCACAGTTGAGATCAAGTCTGTCTCTAACTCCTTCGATACAGTTCCATGGGTTTGCTCCTGCTCTGTCTAATTTGTTAATAAAGATAAAGAGAGAGTAAGATATAAGAAGATGACTCTAGGTACGTTGTATCTCTTCATTTGCTTATCAACAGTAAGAGTTTGAGGCTGGACTCCTGATGCTCCGCAGATGAGGAGAATAGCTCCATCGAGTACTCTTAGTGCTCTTTCGACTTCAATAGTGAAATCAACGTGACCTGGAGTATCAATGATGTTAATATGGTGATCCTTCCATTCGCAGTGGGTAGCTGCTGACTTAATGGTAATACCCTTTTCTCTTTCAAGCTCCATGCTATCCATAGTTGCTCCAACATTATCGCTTCCCTTGACCTCGTGGATTTAATCGATCTTGCCAGTGTAGTAAAGAATACGCTCAGTGATTGTAGTCTTCCCAGAATCGATATGAGCAGAGATACCGATGTTTCTCATGATTGAGGTATCGATCAGTGAAAATCCTCTTCTTGTGAGTGCTGAGTTCATTAAGAAACTGCTGGTGGGCATCTGAGCATATGAGGCCATGCGGCTGTAGTTCATAGCTTATCTTCCAAGCTAGTTAGTGGACATCTTCAGCAAGTTTCCTGAGGCAGGAGCTGCCATTGAGCCCTGGAGTGAGGTATAAGCGCTTCTTATGAAGTTTTGCATTCGGTTATAGAGTTCTTGTGAATGAGTTAATTATCAAATAATTATATTTCAGACAAAGCAACATTGAACTACTGAGTTTGAATTATACGGTTTAGATAATTTTATAGTGTCTAGCAAATTTTGCATCACGTGAAGATGAATCGGAAAGAGTAGAATTTGATAAATAAATCCTTATTGATGCACATCTCTAAAGCGAGATGAAAGCCTTCATCGGTAAATTCTGATGGGGAAGTTTTCAGTGAGCTGATATCCATTCACGAAGATAACTATGATGTTAATTTGGAACTCAATCTATAAACGAAGTTTAAGTTTTACAATTAACTTACTGAAAACTTAGGGTGAATGATAGTAGGGCAAGAATAAATCTTAGGGAAGAGCATGTAGAGTGGAATCTCCATTTCTCTAATGACATCTCCATCTGCCACCTAGATATTTTGAACTTCAGTAGCATAGGTTTTTGTTTCAAATGTCTCCACTCTCACCAATTGCACTTCGATAGACTTAATAACATACTCTGAGTCTTTGGTTATTATAAATCCGTCAAAGGCCTCTGTGAATGCGCAGTTAGTCGAGTAGATCTGTCCAATAAAACTAAACTTGGGGATGGACTTAGTAGTGGAGGCTTCTAAGTTCTCAGGACTGATCTGAAACTCTTTAGGAATATCTCTTCTTCCAACAGCAACATCAATTCCAGCTCCCTATATATTTAAAGAAAAATTAAAAAGAGTACTGGAACAGCGCAATAGAACTTATCAGCTCCCTTGAGTTGCTTTCCTCCTTTGTTCAAGACCACACTCACTTCGTACTATGAAATTATTAAAGAAAGATAAAGATCTTACGATAATGGAAAACTCAACTCCAACATAAGCATCGATGAGGCTCTCCCCTCTTTCAGTAGCTTCCATTATGAACTCAAATGGAATGGTGGTTGAGGTGTTAACCTTTCCTCCTTCGCTGAGAGTGAACTTCTTTTTCATGAAGTAGATTTTGTCTTCTTCCTTCATGGCTGCTCTGCCGATGTTACCTCTGATGATTGAGACTGTATCCATATATCCCTCAGCTGTGACTACAATTCCAGAGTGCTGAATCTGAGACTAGGTGTCCACAACAATAAACACTAAATTTATAGCAACTGTGATGGTGCCTGTTACTTTTTCCTGAAAGCATAAGTTAACTTAAATTGGTCAATCATACTCCTGGTTCATAGAACTTGCTGGCTCTGTCAAGCTTGATTTCGAGAGACATTTTTCCTTTGCGCTTTAATTATTATATTTTAGAAATATCTATCTCTTGATCTCTCCATGTGAAGATGGAGGGGGTGGGTAATTGTAAATTAAATTAAACCTAAGAAATGAACGACGAGAACGGAGGCGAGAACTACGACCAGAACGACTACGATATGATGGGAGACCCCAACAACATGGACCCCAACGATCCCAACAACAACCCTAATCAACATAAAATAATAAAAGATAATCTTCTCGTTTATATATTTGTGAATGGAGGGGAGGGAGAAGATCCTGATGTGGACCAGTACTTCGACGACGCAGGCGATATCGGCTACCTGCCCGCTGATCATGTAACTCTTTTGGCTCAACGCTTTATCTTATTTGAAATAAATGATGTCTGACTCTTTGATTATAGCCCCTGATGCAAAGACTGCAGAATGCTCTGACTAAGCAACTGACAGATGAGCATGAAAGAATCGACCTCCAACTCAGAGAAAAGGTAACCTGCTTAATTCACTCCCACTTCAGGGATTAGAATTTACAGTCTAAAATTTGAGTGCTTTTCAAAATCAGTTACCTAAATGCATTTGCATAGGAGGAAGAGGTGCGAAAGATCAAGAAGAAGAGAGAGGAGACTGGTGTCTAAGCTCTATGGTGTGCAGCACTAACTGGCTAAGATGCAGACCACTTTCGAGAGAACTCATGACAACTACAACATAGTTTAGAAGTACCGCATGGATGCTGAGAAGCAACACGAAATCCTCCAGAAGCAGTACGAACAAAAGAAGGAGGAAGCTGACGAGCAGCTGAAGAGAGTGCTGAAAGCACAGGAGGAACTTAACTAGCTCAACCGAACACTCAAGCAGGTGGAGGAGTACAACGAGGTCATGAAGAGTGAGAACTTGATCATTAGAAGACCACTTACAGAGCTGAGGAGAATGTAGTAAACCTTGAGAAGATGAAGAAGAAGTAAGATCTGCTCATCGACTCTATGAATGAGGAAATCAAAAGACTCAACGAGCAGAAGACTCTCTACCAAGCTCAGCTCATTTCCCAGAAGGAAGAAACTGCAGCTGCAAGAAATAACCTGTTTTTATTTTAAATGGTATCAAATCGATTTATGTGTGTAGTTTACTCTAAAGGAAGCAGCAATTGAGATAGAGAAGATCATAATGAGTAAGAAGACTTTGCTTGAGGACTGGCAGAAGTCGCTGTTCGGTATGTAGCAGAGAGACAAGGCGCTCCAAGCCATCAAGGATCTAATAAAGCAGAAGAACGACGAGATCCTGCAAGTGGAGAGCGAGATTACTGGAGTGAGGAACGAGACTCGTAAAGAGCAGGAGGTGAGTGAGAAGCTGCACGAGAAGCTGGCTAAGTGCAAGAGCGAATAGGAGTTCCTTTAGAACAGGAGGACAGAGATTGAGAACGAGAAGAAGCGTCTGAACGAACAGTACATCATGCTCAAGAACTCTCTTAATTCTACTGAGGCTGAGAGTCAACGTATGGATATTGAGAAGAGCAATGTTGACGATAAGATGCAAGTACTCGAGAAGAGCATTCAATCAATCTAAGAATCTCTGAATATAGATTAATATGGACATAGATTATGCAGCTGCACACCAAGACCAAGGCCATTAGAGATGATATCTTGAACCACGCATCTCAGCAGAAGACAATTGAAAAGAGTTCAGCTAACCTCCTCAAGCAGACCAAGTCAGCTTACGATAACATTTCCAAGAAAGAAGTTGAAATAGAAGACATCTCTAACGAAATCTCAAGAGTGCGTATTGACAACCTCAACACTCAGTCCTAAAATGAACTCCTCCAGAAAAAGCTTAACGACCTCATTTCAGAGCTCAAGGAGAAGGAAAGAGAAGTCGAGAAGTTTGAAACCGATATCAAGCAACGTCACGTCAAGATCGCCAAGAAGCAGCACAAGGTTGATCGTCTGAATCGTCAGCTTGCAGAGCTAAGCAAAAATGGTGAAGACGAGAACAGCGGCCCCCTTGAGGCCAAGAAGAATAACATTGAAAAGGAAATCAACGAGATGGAAGACCAGATCACTCAAATCCAGAAGGAGTGGATTGCAAATCAGACTGAGCTTATTGAGTAGCAGAACACTCTCTCTCAACTAAGCAGAGACTGCGATGACCTAAGGACTTCAAAGACTATCCTCGAACAGAAGAAACTCAGACTTAACAACTCTGTTTAACAATATGAGAAGGATACACAAAAAAGTATTTTACATGACTTAATCTTAAAGAAGTAGGGTTTATTAGAATGCTTGAAGTAGCATTGAAGAACTTGGACTTTGAAATGAACAAGTTGAACGATCTGTACTACAAGAACACTGCCCAGCAGACCAAGATGACCAACGACAACTTCAACATCGAAAACGAGTTCAAGCAGAAGCTGAAGGAGCTGGAGAACGAGAGCATCAAGCTAGAGAACTCGATCGCCACCCTCAAGGAAGAGAAGG
The DNA here is from genome assembly GCA_027382625.1 of Tetmemena sp. SeJ-2015. Classification (NCBI taxonomy): domain Eukaryota; phylum Ciliophora; class Spirotrichea; order Sporadotrichida; family Oxytrichidae; genus Tetmemena; species Tetmemena sp. SeJ-2015. Next base: position 170,059 of record JAJKFJ010021523.1, read on the forward strand.
CCGACATCTTGGCTGAGATAGTGGAGGCAGAGAGACAGATCCTGCTTTGGGAGAGAAAGATCCAGTTGGAGAAGGAAATGCAGGACGCTCTGGACCCCAACATCGGTCAGACTGAGATCGTGGCCATGAAGAAGGAAATCCACAGAATGGAACTGAGGTACGAGCAACTCAGGAAGAAGCAGGAGCAGATGATCAAGGATATGGAGAGAGCTGTCTTCAAGAGAGAAACCATCCAGCTCAAGTACCTGCCCAAGGTAGAGAAGAAGAACGCCCAAGATAAGTGTAAGCTCAAATATCTAACTTTATAATCTTCTTATAGCTTCTCAGGGAAAGCTTTCGAGACAGATTGCAAACCTGAAGCAGACTCTGAGACACACCACTGAGAACACTATGCAGCTGGATACCACTATTGAGCAAAGGCTGAAGGAACTGGAGTAAGTGAACGATGAGATCGAACAAGCAAGGAATGATGCAAACCAACTGGAAGAGTTCAGCTAGAAGGTGCAAATTGATCTGCTCGCAAACAAACTAGAGAAGAGTCAAAAGCTAAACCTAACTAAATAGAAAAGTATAAATTGTTCTCATTTGATAGATAGATATATTTGAAATCTTGAAGTTCCAATCTATCGCCAAGAGATACGACGAAGTTGCCACAAGTAATCATCCAATATTTTTAATAAATTTCCCTCTATAGATAAGTTCAAGGGCTAAATAAGAGAAGAGCAGCAAGCAATTAAGGCTTTGGGCGAGTCAAGAACTCAGAATGCAATTATCGAGGAGATCATAGAGAAAATAAGAAATGAAAACCCACAGTTTGACATTATCCTTTCCAAGCTGGTGGGCTGGTGACCGATATATTTATAAATCTACTCCTACTTATATTCATCTATCAATCTTCTCTCTTTGTGCATAATAATCAGTAATCCAAGTCCAAATTAAGATAAAATATTTGCTGTTTAAAATGTTGCAAGACTATGCAATCGGAATGTTAGACTCTGCCTCAAGCGAAGCAAACTCAAGAGTCCATCTTCCTCAACTCAATTTGTCAAACATCACAACCATAGACTAGCTAGATAAGACTAAGGATTCTGGTGTTCCAAAGACAGCCATGAATCAAACCTCCTCAACTTTCGATTTCGATTTCAAACCAAAAATTGCTCTACCCAATCATAGGAGACCTGACTAAGAGAGGCCTTCCAAAAAAGTCGATATTAAAGTGGATAACCAATTCAGTAACGAGAATGAGGGCAATAAGTAAAACTAGTTTCAGGCACAGGCAACTAAGAGAAAAAGTCAATTCCAAAGGAGACTCATGAATGACTAGCTAGTTATGATAAGTACACCAGACAGAAAGCCAAGATAGAATGAAATTAAGATTCTTGATGAGTCTTATATTCCTAAACACCAGTACACTCGCATCAAACTCAATGTAATTAATAATCTTTTCAATTCCTGATTATTCTATCCTTGATTTGTTAAATCATTTATAGAATTCGAATACTCTAGCATTAAGTGAGGTGAAGCATAGAATTGAGGATAATTACTTGATTAACAGCAAGTGGTCTTATATTGTGGACCCACAAGGCTTGAGCTTGAAATACTACATCAAGCCAGCTTCTCACTACATAGGTCTCGAAGATCTTGCAAGTCTCAAGCCTGATGACCTGAGGAGAATCTTTGTGGACTGCATCAAATCTGGGAAGTGGTTAGCTTTTGACTTTGAAAATGAAGAAGCGACTAAACTTATACGATTCTTTGATAAAAACTAACTGCCTTTAGGGTTATTAGACCCTGCAAAAATCTACAGCGATGAGTGTGTGGCCCTCTATACTAAACCTCATGATAATTTTTACAAGAATGACAGTTTCAGGGTGATCTTCTATAGTTAGTCAGTGTTGATTCCAGAGATCTTCAAAGACTCATTTCAAACTATTTTTTTATTTGAAGTGATGGTCGTAGATGATAGCAAGATAGAGGAGAAGAGTTAAATGCCAGACTCAAAAGAAAGGACCCTGGCAACAGTGAGACAGTAAGATTAGGAGAGGAGCTGATCGAAGCAGCTTTCAATGGAGAGCAAATGAAAGTGAAGGACCTCGTCTTTAACGGAGCTCCAGTTAAGTATAAAGACCACGATGGGAATACTTGCTTCTTAGAGGCTTGTTTGATGGGGCACTACGATATCGTGATATTCTTGATGGGGTTGGAAGATCAGAAGATCGATGTAAACTCAAAGAATGAGGCAGGAAGAACTGCTCTACATAAAGCTGCTTTTGGAGGGCATCACTCTATCTGTTTGCTTTTGTTGGAGAATGGAGCAGACCCAAGAGTTAATGATAATGCTCTTGGCAAGCCTATAGATTATGCCCAAAATAAGAAAACTAAGAAGATACTAAAGCACTGGGACTATGAGAGAACAAAGGCATTTTGGGACAAGACTAAGGATAAGAAGCCAATCAAACTCTTTTATGAGTACTTAGAACTAGACAATGACGAAAAAGAGAAGATAAGATATCAAATGTGTGAGTATGCACAAAAGGGTAACTTCACAGAAATAGAGAAGATCATTCTCAAGGGACACGCATCAATTTAAACGTTATCATATTCATTTAGAATTGAGACTAGGAATGATTAGGGGAACTCTTTACTTGCGATAGCTTGCAAGCATAATTAGTTCAAATGTGCTGACTAGCTTTTGGGTATCTTCAACTGCTCAATCAACACAAGAGACCACAAGGGTTGGACTCCACTAATGATATCTGTGTTCCACAACTACCCCAAGATAGTTCAGTTGCTTCTCTAAAATAAAGCAGACCCTACAGTTGAAAACAACAAGCGAGAAACTGCTCTTGACTTAGCCATCAACCCATAAATCAAGAACATGCTGAAGACCTATACGATTAGTTGGGCGAGGGAAAAGTTTGACAAGGTAATTAAAGATGAAGTTATAAACTAAAACCTGGAAATGAAGAGTATGGCCATCCTCAATGAAGCTAGTCTTATTTCAATAAGCTAACAGCCATCATAGCCGCAGATCACAAATAAGGATAGCCAAGGCTAATAAACCACTTCTTTTGGTAAATCCACCTTCAAAACAAATACTAACAACTAATCACAGGCTGCTAGAGCACAGCTTAATAACAGTTAGCTAAGTAACACCTTGTATTTATTTTGCCAGATGAGAAAAGCTTCGATGCTAATAAAACTGTAACTACAAACACCTTGAATAACACCACCACTTAGTAAAAGAAGTTATCCCAGGTAAGCATCCTAACTTACGAGTCCAACTAAAAGCTGCCAATAATTATAGCGAAAAGAGAGTAGTTCTTTGATTAGGATAAACTCAACAAGTAATACAATAAGAAGAATAATCTTCCATCAATTGATCAGAGGATTCAAGGAAATATTCTTAGTTATTGATTATTGATATCTGGATAATTTTAGACTTATTTTACATTCCCAGATGACCCAATGGAGTTGAGTGCAAGACTAAAAAGCAAGATTACCATAGAGCAAGCTAAGCAAAAGAAGACTCTCTAGCAGTCTTAGTCAGTTAAGACTTCTCCAAGAGCAAGCAATAAGATGAGAAACAACAATAGCAACTAGCACACCCTCTCAACTAATGTGTCTCTAAACAGGGGTTAGCAAAGTATGGACATGTCTAGTGGAGAAGATTAGTCAGGCGAAGATAGCGACGACAAGTCTAATCTCAGTGGCTATAAGGGTGGTTTGCCCCAAATATCCAGCAAGTTAGCAAAGAAGAAGAAAAAGGATAACTCTAAATCTAGTTTAAGATCTGGTTTGAGAAAGTCTAAAAATATTCAAAATCTAAATGTTAAAGTCAATTTGAACAACAGTCTCTTAGATAAAAGTCAAAGTGACATCAGCAATAAAACTATAAAAAGGTTAATTATTTTTCTCAGCAGTGCAGCAAAGTTAGGTCCAAAGGGGAATCTTAATTAAAATTCAGGATTATTCCCTTCTCTTGCTAAAAATAAAAGATGACAAAAACAAGATCTATATTTAGGTTATATTCCTTCTAAAAGCTTTATAAATTTTCATATTGACAAATAAAGCAGGAATAATTAAATTATTTAAGAAATTGTAATAAAACTATGAATAAGCATTTCTAAAGCATAATTGCTTCGCTTTCAGTCATCTTCTATTTAAGCCTTACCATAGAAATACAAGCAGTTTATGGGCACTAAATCAGACACCGAAAGAATAATCTAACCTAGAAGTAGTTCGACCAAAAAATACTACGTTGTCTATTTTCAATGCAATAGATCTTGGTTTAAATTATTTTTTTATCTTGAAAGAGAATGAGGGAAAGGAGGGCGAATAAGCAAACTTTCTGAGCGAAACAAGCAGTACTATTAAGAGCTTAGAGTCGAAAGATGAGGCGGAATGCCTAGTAACTTAATCTTACACTTGCTTTGACGCTTCTTCAAACTATGTCTACAAGTAGACTCTCTCAATACCAGATTATCAACATATCCTTCACTCTCCTGAGTTGAACACTTACTGCTATGAGGAGGAATTGCCTTTGAAGATTTTTGTGACTGGCTTTTGGTTTGAACTGTGTGACTAGATTCACTAATCATTCTCATTGTGCCATAATTAATCTGCCCAATCTCACAATGAGAGCTGTGTCGAAAATTAGCTCAGATACCACTCACAAATGTACTTCACCCAGCAAATCTATCTCAACCTCAAACTGGATGATGGACTGAGAGATAGGTTGTTCTATCAATGCCAAGGCAAGTATAACCCAAAGCTTCATTCTGCAGGCTCATAAGCCAACTTCACTGTCTCTTACAAAAAGTTCAACAAGGCTCTAATCAATATCGAAGTAGGAAAACTTTACAACGATAGTCTGTGGGAGTATAAGGCTCCAGATGACTGTGTCTAAATAAGTAATGAATACACCTTTGACATGGACTTATTCTATAAGGTGGAAGATATGAGGCAGCTTTACAAATGGGACTCTTCGATGGAGTTTCTGGCGATATGTGAACTTGCAAGTGGAGACTTTCCTGAGTGTAGGAGAGGGCAGTTCAAAGAGTGGGATGACTTCAAGATATGTGTTGGAGCAAGACTTACAATGCTGGAATGCTTTAACTATCTCTCAGAAGATGAGAGAGCTCGCTAGGTGTTATATTAAGTCTGCAGATACAATTAAAGTAAGCATCAGCTAGATGGGGAAGATGGAGAAATAGATGATGACTATATAAACTTCAATGAGCACTTCAGCTCTTTTGAAGAATTTAATGACTTGTTTGAGTGACTTTATAAAATGGCGCATAATTTATAACACTTTGCGATTTCACAAGATGAGAGAGAATATAAACTTTTAGCTAAGAGAAATTAAAAAGGAAAAATGATTCACATGGAATTGATAAGCCTGAAAAATTCATCAAATTAGATCGTCTCATCTCTGTCCCTGTCCAAAACTTTGTAAAGTAGCCTAGTTTCCAAAAAGCTGCAGTCAACTCCTTAACAGTTCATAAATCTTACAAGATCTTCCTCGATGATGCTATTTGGATCCTCACTACTTTCTTAGTCTCTTATCTATTCAAATAGCCCTCTTATACCAATACTCTAAGCCACTACACACTTATTTTAGTTCATTTGTCGTATTTTGGATCTCCTTTAAACCTTCAAAAAGTTTGGAGAAAAATTCCAATAAGTACTTCTTAGCCTTGTAAGAGAACATATATTCCTTAAAATCTTTGTCTAGAGATTCTGGCTTTCTATCTTGCAAAGCAGAGCACTTTATATTATCTACTGGTTCAAACAGATAAGAAAACTCAGAGAACTTCAACGTTCCATCTTGATCAAGGTCATATCTTTTAAATAGCCTATTCACATCTTCTATGCTTATTTGAGAAAATCCAAGCTCTTTAAAACCTCTAAGCATGTCGTGGGCATAAACATAGCCTCTAGAGTAAGAGTCAAAGAATCTAAAGGTCTCATAGAGATTAAACTGCTTTTAATCTGCGCAGTCTTCTCTCTTTTCTTCGATACCGACTTCAATAGCTACTATTTTCAAGAGAAAGTCTAGTAATACCTTTTAAGAGTGATTTTCATCGAAAAACTAATTGGTAAAAGCTTACTTGATCTAGAAGTCATCGGCATCAAGACGCTTCTTTTAGGGACTATCTTCATTTATCCTCAGCTTCTGATTATTGGGTTATGTTCCACTTTCCTAATCTCTCAAAGTTTTATAAATTTTGTCTGATTCATGAGTATTCATTCTAAGAGGAGAGGTGATGCTCTTTAGCTAGTCTTGAGTATTAAAAGCTTGATTGGCCTCTTTTCTCTAACTTTTCTTAGACCTGAGAGGTGAGTATAGTTTGCCAGAGCTTATTATATTTTCTTTGCTTGGCTGTTTATCATCTACAAATTAAGTGCCTCTGCTTGGGAGACTTGACTCTAAGTGACTGCTGCGAGTTGAAGTTGTCTCTTTAAATATCTCTATGAGATGACTAGCTATCGTAGATCTCTCTTATTGAGTTGATTAGCTGCTTCTCATCATCTTTCTATTTAATCGAAATTGACTGCTCTCTGTGATTCAAATACTTTCTAAAGTCATCTAAGTCAATCTTCTGGTCTCCATTAACGTCCACTCTCCTCATTATATGCTACAGAATAGTATGAGAAGATGAAGACTATAAATTATTAGATAACCTTATTAATCTTAATATGTGATAGGCATCTATCAATCTATGCTTCACCAAAAGCTCTTCTAAATCTTCAAGATAGAGCACTCCACTTTTGTTTTCCTATTTCAGTAACTCAAACATATCTTCATCAGTCAACTCTGCGAACACCTAATCTTTGAATTGCTGCTTTTAGAGAATGTGCAGATACTAGCTCTCAATAAACTTTGCAGCAATACTTGTAATGTCTTTTATTTGATTACTACTGAGACTTGCTTTTTCCTTTACAGCTTGCTTTTAGATCCTTTATGAACTTGATCCTGACTCATAGGTGGTTGGAAGGTAAAATAGAGTCTCGAAAATAGGACTAAACTCAGAGAAGTTGAGCCTTCCATCCTTAGGTCTGGCATCAAACTCGTCAATCAATATCATGGCTTCTTTGAACTGCCATTATATCCCATGCCCTTTTAGGAACTCAATTAAACTATCGCTGTCTATCTCTCCTTTTCCTTGCCTATCTATATGGCTGAACAGGAACTATATTGAAAAGCCTGGTAGCTCACTCAATCTTTATCGAATCGACTCGAATTTAAAGTCCGTTTCTCCTGTTATTAGAAGTAACTCTGCAAGTGCTTTTTGAAGTTACTAAAATCTGGTAGTCTCCTTTTTCTCAGTCATTAGCTTTTTAAAATAAAATTTATTTCTGTAACTCATTAAGTCACACATGCCATCTAGTGGTTATTCTCGTGATTTTCGAAAAGAGTCAATTTATATTTAAAATTGAGGCAATATAATGACAGATACCGCCAAATACGCAAGCTTCGATCCTGCTCTTTACCAAACTGCAGACTAGGATTCTGAGCGAGACAACTACAAAGCTAATGACGCAAATAACCAATATGATTTGGGAGATAACGAAGTTGAAGATTACCAGGAGTAGGAGATCAAGAGAGACTAAGTAGAGGAGGCAAGACTCTTCAATGAGCTAATCTTCTACATCTAAGGAGTTGCCAATAACAAAGTCATGGAAGGCGAATTTCAAGCATTTCAAAAAGGAGAGTTCGCAGAGGAGAACCTCAAGTACATATTATCCGCACTTAAGAAAGATGGAAAGGTTTTTCCTTCTATCAAACTTAACTTGGGAAGACTGCAGTTCTTTGAGAAGGAGTTGACCTATATCGTGTGTGTACATACTCAGGACAAGAGACTATCTTTCATCTCCTTGCATGATCATGTATATGCTCACACAACCGCCTGAGGAGGAGTGCAGAGACATAATCCAAATCAACAAACTGCTGAGACACTATAAGAAAGTATTCATAGAAAAGGAAATGGTGAAGATCCTACTCGAACACATGTCAGAGTGTTTACAGCAGACAAATAGAACTGAGAAGCATGAATAGATGGTAGAGCTAATTATAACAATCTTGAAACATATCATCATGATCCCTGACGAGAAAACTTCTCAAAAGAGCTTGTATTCCTCTCTTTAAAAGCAACTGCTGCTATAGTTCGATGAATTCAATACTCTAGAGGCACTGATTTATGTGGGTCAGGAATTCACTGATCCCTTCTTCTAGAAATTGTCAGTGCACTTGCTTGAAATATGGTACTTCATCTTCAAAGACTTCAACCCTCAGCAAATTTATCTACATCAAGATTCTAAAAGAGAAGCATTTGAAGATGCAGAGGCAAGATAGCTATCAAAGCAAAAGCACAATAGTTGGGTGAGAGGTATGAGACACGGTAAATTCGGAGCTTAATTAGGAGTACAAAGGGAAGATGGGTCTGTTAGACTCTTCACAAATATCTACAGCAAGAGTATCGATATCAATGAACCGGGTATTAAGAATTAAAGGCGAAAACCCTAACCAAGGATGCTGAGAGACTAGAAGTGTATCGTAGAAGCACCTAACACAAATCAAATAATAAACGATGCAGCACTCGAAGAAGTGGACATGAGGATACTGTCTTATTTGAACTTACCTTTATTTAAGTTTGATTGAAGAGCGCGCTGCAAGACTTTTTATAGAACTCTTACTCTCCATTAGTGGAGCATCTCTTCAATGAAATCTTGAGGAATGGAGAACTAATAGAGGAGATGAACAAGTACCACTACTACAAGCTCTCAACTTTCATGCTTCAGATTTGCAGACTCCATGCCTACGAAAATTAGAAAGCTGCTCTTGTTGAAGCTAAGAAAAAGCAAGAAGAGCTCTAAGCAGAGGAAGACATTATCTATTAATTCCATTAAAATCTAATAATGTCTAATAAGACAAGAAGAATTTGTTTGCGATAAATAAGAAGCAGCAAGGAAATAAAGTGCCTATGCCCAAAGTACCTTTCAACATTGACATCTCCTCGATCGGAGCATCTTTGTAGCTTCAAAACTTCGAAATGGTATACACCACTCTCTACGATGAAGTAACTGAAAGTAAGCAGTCTCAGAGGAAAATTAAATACTTCCACGCCGCTCTTCAGCTTATGACACAAATGCTGTAAGTGGTAAAGGACATGGCAAGATCTGATGACGAGAAAAACATCCGCAACTCCCACATTCTCCTAGCAAACTACCTCAATCACGATCTCATTGAAGTAGCAAGAATCGGATTCCTCTTATATAGGGAGAAGGCTCACCATAAGAGCTTCATTCACGACGTCATTGAATTTTTCCACTTGATCTCTGGGATGCTCGAAGAGTACTCTCGGGGCAAACAGCTAACAGTTATCACTAACAAAGTCAAGAAGACTAAGAAATCTAAGAAGCCAAAGAAGAAGGAGATATTTGGAGAAGTTGACTAGGACGATATTTAGAGAATGAGAGCCAAAAATGATGAAGATATGGACGAAGATTACAACCCTGCTAAGCCTGAAAATATGGATAAGGAAATAGACAAATTCTTAGAGAATCAATAAGAAAATGAAGAGGAGGAAGAGGAAGAAATCGACCCTATGGATTAACTTTCAGGTTCAGAAGACGAGGGAGTCACATATGCTCAGAAAGAGTTTAAATTTGGACCTGAATTAGCTAAGCTCGTAGACTATTAAATTATCTCTCGGTATATGACTGTACTCAAGGAAAAAGACTACGTCAAGAATCCTTCTTTGCTGCAGGCGGCTATCACTTGGTTCAAGAGAATTGTGAATTAGATTCAGTCAACTTGGATCTTCTTTCAGTTTGAGTACCTTCTAATGTTTGACGAGATTATGAATTCAGGTTTGAGGACAAATAGTTTGCTCAAGAATTTCAAAGACAATTCGCTAGTTACAAAGAAAGAATTGCAAGTAGAGGCTCTACTTCAAGAGTTGAGGGGGGTTATTTAAAAGATCCTAAGATAGTTCTTTGACTTGTTCAAAGTAAATAGTCTACTTGGTATAGAATGCTTATTCAGGTTTTAGTCGAATGAAGTCATGCACTTGATTCTCTCTAATTATGAAAGCATGAATTACGGATAAAGTACTGTCACACTATAAGAGGATTAGGAATCCGAAAAAGAAGATGACTTCAATAGCAAATTGCCTGCTTAGAAAGTTGATCCTTACAAAAATTTAGGCAATAACGATATAGAAAAAGTAGTGTGGACCTAGGAGCAAGATTTGATGCTGATTTCCAGCTACGAGTAGTTTAAACAACTTGGCAAAAAGGAGTGCAGCACCTTCATCGCTTCCATAATCGATGGAAAGACTCCAAAGGACATTTATAAGAGAATAAAGCTACTCAGGCTTCACAAGAAGTCTGCTTAAGAAGCCAAGGAAATATCAAGGTAGCTAAATGTGCAATAGTTTATTTTAGTCTGAGATTTTGGTTACAGCAAAAATAGACTCCTCAGTTCAAAAGTTCTTGATGTTTAAGCTGGGATAATCCAAAGAAATTTCCATTAAAATGACATAGAGTAGTACTTATCATTTGTACTGGAGATTGAAGGAGAATATAAGGCTTTCAAAGCTCTAGAGCATTTAACCACGTCTTTTAATATTTTTAAAAGCAAGATATAGTTCTGTATGGGAGTAGTGAAGAGGCCAGCGACTTAAGAAGGGCTTCTCCTGATTTCTCAGTGGTTGCAATAAGCCGATCTCATTTCCAAATGCTGAATGAAAAAGCTTTCTTAGACTTATTAGCTTCTCTAGGAGTAACAAAGGCTTAAGATTTGTAAGTTTTTTATAATTGTTTTATAAATTTGTTTAGTGGATTAAAGATAAGACCAAATGTGGGTTGTGATGAGTTGCAAGCCAACATTACCAAAATGGTTTGGATTCTTTCTCTAAAATGAGCACAGAGAATCCAAACTTTCACCTTAGAGTCAGTGCAATCTCTCAAAATACAGATAGATCTACCCAAGAGCAAGCTGAGGATTGAGGGTGAAGAACAAGCAGAAGATTAAGATGAAAGTAAACACAAAAAGGACAAGAAAAAGCATAAAAAGCACAAGAAGCACAGACATGAAAATAGAGATAGCTAGGATTAAGAGGAGATGCAGTAAGTTTATCAGGATGAAGAGGAGGAACTCATGGAATGATAGCAGTTCAATTTTTGTTATTTAGAGATCAAGATTATTAAATTTAACTGTTCAATTTTATTCTTATAAAACAAATTGCAGAAACAATAAATTGATCAAATATGTAAGATTATCTTATTTTTATAATATTTCCATTATAATTATGAGTTACCAACCTAAAATGCAAAAGAATTCCTAAATAGAAAATCAAGATATTTTATTCTAAGAACAGCTCATATAACCTCAAACATATAACGCTAAGAATAATTAAATGTTACTAGAAGACAGAAAAATCAACAACTAAAATTTAAAAATTTAAAACAGCGGATTAGAAAATGATTTTTTCGAAAGATAGATCTAAAAATCTCAGACTGAATATAAGAAAAGACCTTTCACAACGCAATTCAAAGAATGAGAAAATTAGTATTTCGAAGACAAAATTTTAACATCTACTCAAAATCCACTTGATCTGCTCAATATGACAGCAAGATAATTATGTTTTTAAGTGGAAAGGTGAATTAATAGAGGAGTCAGGAGATTCATTCTAATTTAAGAAGTGCAAGAAACTCTACTAGTTTGTTTCCTAAACAAAGCGAATCTATCTTTTAAACAAGTGAGAAGAGTGAAGTTAAAAGACTAGCAAAGAAACCATCTATCATATCTCAGATTTTTAAGTCATTAAAAATTAAATTTGTTTTAATTAGTCTTAGGCCTAGGGTGAGCGCAAAATCCTGATTAATTTATTTAAGATTAGTGAAAGTAGAGCGTTTCATTTCAATAAGTACGGGCTCTACAACTATCATAATCAAGGCTCCCTTTAGAGAACTGAAGAGCAGCACAATATATTAAGAAAGCTGAGTAAAGTGAAAGAGAACGACAGATATGACAAACCAGAGTAGTAGTAGTCGTTATTGAAAGCATCTGAGACTTTTAACATGGAACTTAATGTCCAAGAGGGAACTTTCCCTTAACTCCTTCATTATCTTAATCTTTTGTCTTCATGAGGATGTCATTCATTAAAATAAATATGGAAACATAAATTTGACTAGAGAAAGTTCGGAAACTAGCTTTTTTATTAAAAAAGAATCACCAGTCAAGATTTACTAGCAAATTGACTAAATCGAAGAAGAAAGGGAACAGCCCTTAGAAACTGCAAACTCTAATTTTGAGAGCTCTAATTCGTTATCAGAAACTAAGTAAACAGAAATATTCCTTTGTTTATATTGAGATTGAGGACGATCAAGTGCAGAATGTACAGTCTGAATAGCCTAACAGACCAGATGATTCTAAAATGGAAGATATCATACATATTTTTGTTTCAAGAGAGCAGCCTTAGTTGAAATGAGATTTAACCCACTTCTTCCTCCTGGTCTCTAAAATCAAGTAAATGAGCTCTCGAATAATGCTAAATTATAAAATCGAAATCAAACCTAAAAGAAGAAAAAGAAAAAGAGAGGGATATTTATGAGATTTGCAAAGAGAATATACAAATTTATCTGGTTTGATGGTGAAGATGAGTCTATCAACCTATTCTAAGTATATTTTTACAAAGCTGTGTGTGCCCTGACTTGCAGAATTATTGGAGTTGGATATCTTACATTTCCTACTAACTATTAAAAAGATGATTACGCCATCTACTATGTCACTCTCTACTTTGGAGTTAACTTTATCATTGGCCTAATTTCTGAATTATTTTTATTTCGTGTATGCTGATCATCTCTATGAGAATTGACTTCCCAAACTAAAAGTAATAATTCAAATACTTAATTCATTGTTTAGATCACTTCAAGAACTGTCTTATTCATTCTTCAAACGAAGATCCTTAGTTATATTCATGTCAGGTGTTTAGTTTGTTTACTACCTATTTATCCCTCCCACCCATTTCAGTAAGTATTTTATTCATAACTTTAAATTTTACTGCAGGTATATGCGCAAAGTCGATCTTCTTTCTTTTGTACCCTTTCAAAAAAAATTACTATGGTTGTGATTAAGGAACGCCTGAAAGTCTTTAAATTGGGTGTGAAGATCCAAACACATCATTTCACTTTACTTTCTACACGATTTTGACTGGAGTAATCTTTGCGAGTGCTCATGTCGTTTACTAAATGACTTTCCACAGATACATCAAACTTTCCATTTTCACTTGCATTATTGCATTCATTATCATGTTTATTTTGATAGCTTTTATCATCTTCATCAACACTACTAAAGGAACTGATTATGATATCTCATCTCCACTCTAATATTCATTTGAACAAGGTTATAGTTATGGTTTAAATAAACATTAAAAATATGAAAAATGAAAACAATATATAATCTCTTGACATAGCAAATCATAATTGATTGCTATTTATATCTATCTCAATGAATATAAATTATTATTTAATGTATTTTCCTAAATTGGATAATAAAATAATTTGATGGTTATCAATAAACATATTTCTTGCTTTTGCCAATATCAGCCTTCTCTTTTCAATTTGAACTACAGTTAATACCAGTTACTTGCTATTTTAAGAAATCTGATGGAAATGGGAAGAGTGCCACTCGCATTTCTATATACAGTTTGATTATCTCTTTGGTATTCTACGTGGCAATAATGGTCTGCTTGTTCCAAATAAACTATCACTTTACAGATGAATATTGCCTTTCTAATATGAACTGCTCTTTTTTCCTTCTCCTATCAAGGTACATGGGATATTTAAAATAAGTTTAAGATGGTTTGGCTTCATTTGCCTGATATTAGTTGCTATCAAATCCGTACTTTAAGGCATCTAGCTATACCACATAGCTTTCGAGCAGCTCTGCATTTTAGTAGATGAGATACTCAATTTCTCACTATCAGACAACATGATCCAAACTGGAGAAATCAAAATCAACTCAGTCAAGTTTAATCAAGGAGAAAAAGCTCGCAAAATATTCAATAATATAAACTAATACAGGCAACTGCAATAATAAGCATCCAATCATAATTAACACCAAGCATTACATAATCATCATTAATCTTTTAACAGTGGATAAAACCCTTTCTCTGAAGGAGACGATTAAATGGAGTTCAATTTAGGATCTGAAAGGGATTCCAGAGCCTAATCGTAAGCTCAAGGTATGAACCGATAAAGACCAAAGGAGCTCTTCAGTTCTATCAAAGATCAAAAGTATTGGATGGCCTATATGAACATGCCAGAGAAATAGAAGTAATGGTGCAAAATCTCTCTCTTCATTCTAATCATTTCTATAACTTACTCTCCTTTTGACTTAGGAACTCTTATCAATATAGTTGGTTCAACAACTGTTCCTTTGATGATAGTAGTGTTCCCTGGCATGCTATACTATAGACATCACTAATTGAAACTTATGTTCGAAAGTGAAACTTATAAAGACAGATTTTATCTTGGAAAGATTTCTTTATTTTTTACATGGTTTGGAGTGCTTCTCATCGTAATATACTCATCATGCTATCTATACTCTTACTCAGATTCAATCAATCTAAAGAGCTGACAAAAGTCTCTAAATCATCATCTCATAATTTATCCGATGTTCAACAAGCTAATATTTTTAAGCTTAAATTATTCAAGCCTTTCCTTATCTATAGAGTATTTCCATTATATGTGTTGAATATTTTTTGTGTGGAAAATCTCAACTTTTAATATAAAACTATTTGTGTATAAAGAAATCATAGCTATTTTTTTAATATAGAGTATTTTGATTTGATTCTTTGGAGCTCATTCTCAAAATTTTGCTGCTGCTTAACTTCCCTATCCTTTTAAATTTTCTCTAAATTCTTGATTCTCTCTTGATGCTTGAGTATTTCCTTCATCTGCTTGTTCTACTATGTTATTTCATCTAATGTGGAGAACAAATTTATCGCTCACATAAATTATAGTAGAACTATAAATAATAATTTGCCTGCTAATTTGTGAAGCCGTTATTCCTTCCTCTGATTCGCAAATTTAGAAGTGGCTCGTACTCTTCATCTTCCTGCTCATCATCTGCCATAGTCTCTCCATAATTATTCCTCGGCCTCACATTCTTAAAAAGACTTTGTTTGTGATTGTTGTTGGCAGATCTGAATACAACAGATTGATGGTTTCTCTATCTTGAAGAAGCAGCTTATGAAAAATCAGTGAAACCACTTCCACCAGCTCCGAATTCAAATTACTACCCACTAGAGATACCACTCTAAGCTCCTGGTCTGGCATTTATTCTGGAAGTGCTGGTAGTTATATCCGGTAGGACGCTTTAATCCGCTACAAAAGGAGAGCTTTATCTCTGATACTGCTAGTTCTAATGAAACATAGTTGGATTATTCTTTCGTGTCTATGATTGATTCTCGTACCTAAGATTAGATCCTTCTAAGGGGGTGATTTGATTCTTATAAAAAAAATACATCTAGGCTTGTGTAGAAAACTTTTAACTCTATGAAGGTATATTTGGCAGTTAAGGCAAGCTTAAGTTGTACTTCATCTTTTACTTTTCCAATTAAGGACTCTCTTGCTTAGAACGCAGATCGTACTCTCTGTCAGAAGCTTCCTCGTATATACCTTGTCTAAATATCTCAGATTTGTCCTTGTAATGGTTACATGGAGGATTTAAAGTGCAAATCGGGCAACGACCATTCTTCTGTAAGTCCCCTTAAAACTACTTCACTTATTTAAATTTCATAATATTGCTGCTTCTGCATTTAAACTAACAGCCTCGGAGATGATGATGAGTTTTCTTCAAAGTTTTTGGGGGAGAAAGAATTCTATTTTATAAATTCTGAAGCCCCAAAGGAGGAGCCATACGTATCTCGAAAGTCAACTTATGAATCTAACTTATTTAAGTTATTATTGAAATTGTGTAAGCTTCATTCAAAATAAAATTTATTTTCAATTGTTTAATCAACTTACAATTTAGAATTCAAGATATCTCTAATTGAAAGTAGCCTAATTTAATGAATTTTGTTAATAAATTTTTTTAAGCTATGCTTAAGTTTGCTTGACTGGGAAGCACTATCTCTGAACGACATCATATCAGTAGATCTAACAGTATCTCCAAAGCTACTCCCGTCTTTCAATCTCTATATTTCAAGCCTCATCAATTTATTTTCGAACTTAAGTTTCTCCACCATATCCACATTTTTAGCTATTTCCTTTAGCTTTTAGTTTTCCTATTTGAGGACTATCAGCTAACTATTAATTTCATCACCTTAACCCTTCTTTCTCAAATGTAAAACCTCCTTCAGAGACTGCAGCTCTTTTTGTAACTTCTACACAAGAGCATCGTCATGAGCATTTATCTCATTTATTTTAGCGTTAGTCATTACCTGTCTAGCTCGATCTGCAAACTTCAAAGTGCTTATCGTTTCTTCAATATTGTCACTCACTGGTGAAACTGTTGCTATAAGCACAGTACGAGTGTTTCCACCTAATGAATCTTAGAGAATCCTAGTCAAATGAGAATCTCTGTAAGGCACGTGTACTTTGACTTTAAAATATTCCTGCTTACTCATTCCATAAGGAGCAAACATATTTTTAATCTTCATTTCTCCTTTGCTCTGTTTACTGAGAGCTGAGATTACCTTTCCAAGGGTTGTTAAGGAAAGATTTATAGTCTTTAGTTCAGCCAGATGTGCATTATTTTCAACTGAGTCATTTATCAATCCCATAATCTTCTCAGAACCAGCTAAGTCGCACAAGTTTAACTTAGCTCTCTTATAATTTATATAATCTTAATGAATCCCCTTGTGTCAGGCTTATCGCTTTCAATAAGCAGTTGGAAAATAGAGTGACTTCTTGAAGACACCATATTCTTTTTGGTGGATCTCGTTATTCTATTAATTTCTCCTCTTTTCAAAAGTCCAAAGCAGTCTTTCTCCTGCTGACTATATATTCAGAAAGACCCTCTACAAATATCTGGCCTCCTTCCTCTTCTCTTATTTTGAGAGGGTGCTTGGCTTCAGTATCTTAAAGTAGATCAAAGATTTTTTCATTATATATCTGTATGAAGGAGCAGTATATAGTTAAATTAGAATCTCTCATTGCTCATACTTCTTCGAATATTTATCGAATAGCTCTAGGTATCACGCCTTCTTAAGTTTGGTGCATTCCAAACATCATTTAAAATTATACTAAAAAAGATATCTAAGCATTTCTCTTATGTTATTCTTTATTGAAGATTTCTGCTGCTTTTTATTCAGCATTATAGTTTCCTCCCATTAAGGTCCAAACATGGTGTAAGTTTTACCTGATCCCGTTTACCCATAAGCGAAAATAGTTGAATTAATACCTTAAAGTACTCCCTTCACAGTTTCTGAAAAGGATATATTAATGATACATGATAGTAAAAACAAAATTTGATACTTACCACTTACAAAAGAATAAATTTTCTCTTGCTCGGATTTCTGATCAAGGACCAAATCATACTAGCTTTCAATGAGATGTCCACTATCAGTCACTCATATTCAACAATTCTAAGAGATTTTATCAACTGCTAATCTTACTTATTAATCCACAGTTACCACTTCTTCGGAGAGAAACTCTTGTCTTACTTTTGGCCTCACTCTCACTGCTACCTGTATTCGCTCTCTTTTACTTTTTTGAGTTTCGCTTGTCTTCTGACTTTCATAAAACATATCATTATAATCATTTAAGCTATTAGCATTAAGATTTTGCGTAGAGGATTAATTGCTCATTATCTTAAGCGAGTTAGATTTGACTTGCTACTTCAGAATTGACAAGCTCTCCTAGGATTTGGATTAGTTGATCTATGAGAGATTTTTCTGAGGTATTTTCTTCTTTGCCGAATTATTCATTTCCTAAATAAAGTTATTAAAAAGCCTTCATAATCATGCATTTCCATTAAGATTACTCGCTTTTTATGGCAATTAAAATCAAACCTTAGATTAATTATAAGTGTATTCTGGCTTCAGTCTTAATATTCTTGAATAGATTTTGGTTGATGATTCTGCACTTTCTTAAGCACTTGAAAAGGAGTTTGCTGGTTCTGTCTGCGCTAAGTTCTATATTAAATATAAATAAAGAGACTTGGACTTACTGTGAACATTAGCAAAAATGAGAGTAGTTTTCTCTGCATGGTCAAAAGTTGTATATCTAAATGCTGTGCTTGCCTTTCTCATCTCCCAAATTAACATCTATCACCATCAAGGGCTTCATTTGGGTCTAGAGGATAGATCCTCCTATCCTGGTCATGCTAGCTAATGAAATAAAATTTAAGTTAAATGAGTGGCTCTTGCTCAGATTCAAGCTCTCGTTAGTGCCTGTCATAGGTTCAGTGCCTGGATTAGTTAAGAAATGTTTGTCTCCTTCTACCACTATTTCTCTTTGGAATAAATACGACATCTTCACCTTCCTCTCAACTTATAACACTTAAATAATCTTTAAAGAATGAAGATCGTTTTAGACTGTGTTCATAAAATCAAAAGATCAAAATTGTTCTGTTGAGTCAAAGATGAATCTACCCTTTAAATAGTGCTGACATCTCGCTTTTCCTTTTTATCTCGGCTGTTAGATCTGAGTCTCTAAGCGATTCCTAACGATTTTTTATTTATGGCTGGCCTGAATTCATGAGTAAGACTGCTGTCTCTTGATTGCTGCTTCTAATCCTTAGTAGTTTTCTTTCTATCATACAAGGCTTTGAATTTAGAATGGAAAGCTAACACATCTTTCTCGTCTTTGAATTTAAAAATCTTCTCAGGTTAAAAATCAAATTTCTCAGTTTTATACTCAGAATTTTCAATGGTGTTCACGAACTTACTTTAAAATAAAACATAGATTTGTGCCTAAGGTTTAAGATTCCAGCTATAGCAATTATCACATTTCTGAGATCAGAGTAATCAAATCTATCATGCTTAGTGAGATAGTTAATCCAAATATCATCTACCATTTTCATTTCAGATGCTAAAATCTAGTCCCGCTTAATAAAGCCTAGTTGGCGTAGCAATTCCTTGAAGTTTTTTAAATCTATCATATATTCTATATTATCCTGCCTCTCCTTTAACTTAAAGAATTCGATGGATTAGGTTTGAATGTACTTGAATACCAAATCTTCATTAAGTCTCCTAGAATAATTACTACTTAATTCCTCTCTAAACCTTGATGTAGAAGAGTTGTCTCTTGCTTTGGCAGGACTCCTTGACTTGGAAGTTCTTGTTACTTCTGGATTTAGAAGTCTGGATATATGTTCTTTCTACTAATCAAGTGTTCTATATTAGGCGCTCAATTGTCTTTATTTACTATTATGCTCTTGCTTTCTATGCTCTTCTGCATTTTTCTTGCTGATACTCTCTTTGAAAAGTCTCTCATGTATAGAGTAGCTCTAAGTGTTTTACTTATTCTATCTTGCAAGTTGCTCAATAGTGGAAGCCTTCCTTAGCATTTCTAGAAGTGTATTGCTTGTGGTTCTGGTGTGTTTTCCTTAGTTAGTTTAGGTACTTTTCCTTATTCACTAAGTAACTCAACTCATCATTTAGTTTTTACTTAATTGCATTTTCTAAAAATAATATTCTCTTTTTTAGGCTTGATTGCTTTAGAATTACTACTGGGATTTGAGGAAAGAATCAAGCTTCTTCTTCGTCATTACTTTCTTGTTGCTGAGCTAGTTATCTCTGTCTTTTCCTCTGGCTCTGGTTCAGTCTCTGCTATCTTGTGTAAAAGAAAGCATAATTAATGATAAGAGTGCCTTATAGGGGATATTTACTGCCTGTGGGTAAATATTTCTCTTTCTTTTGAATCTGTCCTCTTATCATTGCACTAAAATAGCTTTGGGTTTCCTTTGTTCTAATTCTTTAGTTCAGGTTTCATATACTTCATGTGTTAGCTTATTTAGCTCTTTAGATTGTAAATTTATAATGAGCTGTAAATAATATATTGTATATAAAAATGAGCCTAGTTAATTGAGATGGAGGCTTTTTTAGTCAGAATGCTATTTTCTTTTCTCCGTCTTGAAAGCACTTCCTAAATTCTTTTGCACTGAATCTAAGTTGTTGATATTTGCAATGGAGTTTTGCATTTAAACTGTTTGATTTGAGGTGTTAGTGTGGTTGTGGTACTTGTTTAGGTTATTGCGAACTCTTTTCATAATGTTGTTGCTTCCTCTTGGCTGAAAACTGCTCACAAAATAATTACTAGAAATAGATATTCTATCTCGATTGTTGAGAGAGACTCATATTCAGGTTTGAAATGACAGAGGCTTTATCGAAATGATAGTTTTAACCTGCCTTGGTATCTGTGGTTCTCCCATCTCTATAAAATAATAAGTTAATGTTTTTTACCTAGTTGGGCTTCCTTTAAGAGAAGTTTTGTATTTGGTGGTAGCTCGTTCTTCATTCGAAAGGATGCTTGAAGGCGCTAAATCATCTTAAACTCTTAAATCTTACAGAGTTAATTACAAAATATAATTAATCTATAAATTCTTGAAGTAAATCTCTTTTTCAATTTCAATATCCTCAGTTGTGACTACAGGATTGATGAGCTTTGCGTAATTGGACTGGTATTTGTTCATTGTCTATCTGGGATCAGGTTTCTAAAATAAATAAACTCCAAATTCTCACTAAATTATAAACAAAATGAAGCAAGCTTATTTACCTTAGCAGTAGAATCATCTATTTGTGTTTCATCTAATACTCCTGTGTCATTTTCACCCTATGGCTTTACTTGCTTAACTATAACTGCATAAAGAGTGTGCAAGATATTTACCTTAGCTTATATAGCCAGAATTTTATTGAGGTTTCATTGGAGAGAACAACATTTTATTTTGATTAAACCTTAATTAATTATTGCAATAAAAACACTATCATCACCCAAAATGTATTTTTAATTTTTAGTTTACCCTGAAATAAAAGTAAAAGGATAAGATGAAATAAAAGTAATCATAGTGAGAGATGATTTATGAGTAAAATGAAAATCCACTTATAGAAAGTGTATTTACTTTAAGTACAGATTATTAAAGTTGAGATGCAGGAATAGAATAAGAAATAGGATTAGAAGACTTTTGGGGACTGAATATGAGCAAAATATTTTGAGCAAATAAATCTAAGGGAAGAATATGTATATACAACGAGAGAGGAGAATAGTGGAGGCTGTTAGGATTACTGGTACCAATTTATTGATAAGTTTGTGAATTACTTTCGCGTTAGCGATAATGAGCTTAATAAGCTGCTTTTATTTACATGAACCTCCTTGTTCGTCCTTATTATTTTGTGAGATGGAACTCTATATTTAGATAATTGTTAGTATGTAAGTCTAAGTTTAGCTTTATTGGTGGTTGATTATTTGCACTCAAAATACTGAACAGCAATTTGAAGAGGCCCCTCCATTACTTTCATCAGCGTTATACTTTTTATACGATTCAAAACAAATACATGCATAACCACTCTAATAAAAAATTGATAGATATAATAAGTTTTATAACATTTGTGGAATGCTATCTTTTAAATATTATAATTCTAAATGAATAACAGTAGATCTAATAAGCCAAGAATATAGTCACTTTCACAGGCTGAGTTGCAAAAACTGCCTCATCATTAGTACTCTCTCTCCTAGGCAGATATTTAATCTCACTATCAGGCCTAAGAAAACCTTTAAGCGCATAACCAAAGGAGGAGAATGCAAAATTAGAGCAATGCAGAAAGCATTCAAACAGTAGCACAGCAAAGCAATTTTACTCCTAACCCTTTCAATCCCGGCTAGTAAAACCTTTTTAATGTAATTGTGCATAGGAGATTGGAGATAAATCAAAATCTCAAATAAAAGAATGAGAGCATCATAAGTGGAGGTACTTTGCTCCACTAGTAATTCACTGTCAATGGTAACTTACATTAAGTGAGCATGAACATAGGAAACCCTTAAAACCTTCCTCATCAATACTTGTAATTGTTATCGTATCTTAAACTTAATGACGTAGAAATGGCTATCAATAGCAGAGACTAGATTCTCAAAATACTGTTAAAGCTAAGACAAAGAATCAGAGCCTTAGATTTGTAAAATTCTTGCCTCTCATTTTCTTTATAGATCAAGGAGAAAAAGCTAGCTAAACTTATCAAATTTAGATTTGTTTTACCAATCTCATTGATAAGTTTGATGAGCCTAAAAAGAGAATCCTAACGAAGTAAGATCTTCCATTTAAATCTCACTTTTTGAAAGGTTGATTTCAGAATCATGGTTTTGGGATAAAGAATAATTTACATTACTTTCTTTCTTTTTAATATAATCCCATAGGTTATTTAACTTCCAGGAGGGAATGAAAGGCTAGAAGACTCAAATTGAAATAATAGGCACCTCAGTTATTAATTGAGTTTATTTATTGCTAACGATGTCAAAATAATTTCTAAGGTTGAATCTATCCAAGCTTCAAAATTTCTAGACGAACCCTATATCGACTATGAAAATGACGATATCGAAATTATGAAGGATCTAAAATCGAAGAGGTTGCTCAACGTGCTATTTCATAACAACAACTACTATTTGGCCGAGCATCCTTAAAAACCAGTAGATAAAACAGAAGCATACGACACTAATCTCTGGCTCATGCCTAAATTTATGCCCAAAGTAAGATTGAACTGAATTCTTATTCATAATTTTAGAAAGAGATAGAAATTAAAGAAGGGGATACTATCAGGATGGGCAGGATCCCATTTAAAATCACTAAGCTTGTTCTTCAGCTTAACAAAAAGATATTTATGACAATTTATTTAGAGTGATGACTCAAGAATAATTTCACAAGACGAGCCCACTTTAATCAATGAAGGAGAAATCATCTCTGATCACGCAAATTCTCCTTCGAGAGGCAATGCCATAAACACTAGAGTAAACTCTGAACTCCCTTTGAATCAAGTCCATGAAAGCTAGGTTAATTTTAACTTTAAATTTAATGATACTGTCACTCTAGATAACTCCGACAGCAGATTTCCAAAGAGTAAACAGCAAGGTCCTAAAATAAAATTTTACAAGTAAAACTAATAGCCTTAATCATTATTTCAGAGGAGTTATAAAATTATGTTTGGATGAGGCAGAGACTGAAGATAACCTCACTCATTTTATAACTATGCTAACTTTTACTAAATTCTTAAAAATAATCAAATTTAGTCTAGAATTTTAAGCTTTGCTTGTATAGCATCTAAGTACATATCGTTGACTGCAAGAGTTTTTTCAACATGATGAGCAGGATCACCACCCTTATAATTATTTCTTATCAGCTTTTCGTCCATTTTGGCTCTCTATTCCATAAGCTGAGCTCTCTTCCTAACTTCTTCCAGCTTTTCAAGCTCACTAAGACTCTAGTTGTTCATGTACTTATCAATTACTTTTCCATCTAGGATATTGGGCCTCTTTCCTTCCATGTCTCTTTTATACCTTTGGTCTTTCAAATAGTCAACTGCTTTTACAGTCTCAATTTGAGAAGTTTTAAGAGAAGTAGGGTTTATTGAAGAGTTCCTCATCGGCTTTGTTTTCTAGTGGAGTTTGATCTTCTTTTTCATTGAATTGGGAAGATTAGGAGTGCTTGAATTTACGCTGCTGAATTATGGAACACTTTAAGCATGAGACAGTCCGCCTTTTAACATTAATTGATGCATTATGATATTAAAAGGCGCCTTTAATTAATTGGGAGAGTCATTCATAAAGTCTTCAAATGGTTCATCATTTAATGATGGTAGGGTCCTTCTAGCTGATCGAAGTCTTCGTTATACAGGTTATGTTTTCAAGCTCTATTTAAGAACCATAAGCTCATTTCGTTTTGCATCACTGACTTTAGGCCAGTACATCTCTTTAACATACTTCGCATAGTTTCCAACTTTCTCTAAAATGCGCTTCTTTTCTTCTTTGATTTTCTCTAGCTCTTCCAATTACCTCACTGCATCTTCATCTTAGACTTCGAGATAAGGTTTGTACTTTAGAGATTGCATGTGATCTCGAATTGTATCCTTTTCTTTTTCTCTCTGCCTCATAATCAAGTGCTCCATTTATCTTCTTTGCTGTTCGTACTATCTTTTGTGCTTTTCAATTCCTAGTTCGCAAACAGGTTTGTACATGTCTCTCAAACTTTTTAGTTTCTCCTTTTAGCTCTCAAGTTCTGGCATCTCTATTTCCTACTTGTACTTCTACTCGTATTGCATATATAGAGGTTGTGCATTCATAACTTGCTTGACTGTGACAGCTGTTTCTAGTTAGAACCTTCTCCTTTCCTCCTCTTTCTCTTTCATTTTCTAAATTATTTCTTGCTTTTTCTATTTGAACTCTATTTCATTCCTCTGTTTTTCTTCCTCTCTCCTTTTGTTTTATTCTTCCATTTCCTTGCTTTGCTTCTCATCAAGCTACTTCTATTTCAATTATTTAGCCTTTTCTCGTTCTTCTCTCTCCTTTGCTATGCGCTTTATGAAAGTCTTTGCTTATTTCTCTTATATAACCTGAAAGTGAAATTTATATTTGAAGTTTTATACTTACTTGATCTTCTTGGTTTATTCTTTCATGGTAGTTTGATACTTGCTTCAAATGCTGCACCAATCCTAATTTCTCATACAAGGCTAGGTCTTAGTCATAGAGTTCCTCAAAGATGTGCTTCTAGTCAGAAATCAGTTTCATCTTAGCTTCCTATCTCAAATTAAGATTAAAACATATCACCAAACATTCCCTGGAGTTATTTAAATTCAATTTCTTAATGGATGCTAAATCTTACAAACTCTTTTTTGCTGAGAGCATTTTGGTGTACAGTCAGAAATAGTAATTATTCCTCTATCTCGTGCCTTTTTAGCTTTCCTTTTATTTTCTTTAGCACTTTTTCAGCAGATATATTCTAAATAAAGTAAAGTAGGAATTCTAGATTACCTTATTGATTGAGGTAGAGCCATGAATCAGGGTCTCATGCACAAAGTCATTTTCTTTTGATACAACTCCAAATATAACCTAAAGTTTTCAATGTCAAAATATATTTACAGGCCCTAGCTCAACATGATTTTCTTGAGCCTCTTTTAACAAAGACTTAAGCTTCTATTTTTTGAGAATTGAATGGCTGTCTTAGTGCAAAACAAGTGCCATTTAGTTTTTTATTTATAGAAATTACTCTCTAATGCTGTTTGTTGAGTTAACAATTGATTGGTTAAGTAATTTATAAAGCATAATAGTATTCTAGCTCATTATCAAATATCATTATTATATAATAAGTCGCAATTATGCTATCTCTCCCTAAACATCTTGGAAGCCTCATTGGTAAATCAGCACTCAGAGCCATGCCTGGCCTTACTGAGAAGATTCAAGTCACCCCAGAACGTAACAAGGAGTGGGATTACACTTGTCCCTCAGCTATGAAAGTCTTCAACATGACTAAAAAGAACGGCTCCTATGGCTTCCCTACTTGCTAGGAAATGGCAAATTCTATTGTCCAGAATCTTGATGAGGAGGCATACTCAGCTATTCAATCAATTGAACTCAAGCAAGCCGGAAACGGAGACCCTGCAAAGTCAGGATTTTTCCTGAACATCACTCTCAAGAATGAATTCATTGAAAATGAAATCATGAGCATCATCAACTCTGAACATCTCTCAGTTAAGCAATCCGAAGAGGAACTTCAATCCAGACATCAAAGAGTTGTAGTTGACTTCTCCAGCCCAAACATTGCAAAGAACATGCACGTCGGTCATTTGAGATCAACAATCTAAGGAGACAGCATCTGCAGAGTCCTTGAATTTATGGGATATGACGTACTTAGAACTATTTTATAAAACTAACCACTTAGGTGATTGGGGAACTCAATTTGGAATGCTCATTACTGAACTCAACGACAAACATCCCAATCTTTTGCAAGAGGGTATTGACTTGGGAGATCTCCAAACTTTCTCTCCACATTTAAAATGTCTATATTCTATCAGCAAGCTAAAAAGAGATTCGATGAGGAGCCTGAATTCCAAGAGAGATCCCGCCTTAATGTAGTGAAGTTGCAGTCTGGAGACGAATAATGCTATAAGTCTTGGTAATATCTGTGCGAAATCTCTCGTCAGTTGTTCCATAGAATTTACGAAAGATTGGACATCGTCATTGAAGAAAGAGGAGAGTCTTTCTACAACCCTTTCTTGAAGCCCTTAGTTGAAGAACTAGAGGCAAAGGGATACCTCAAGGAAGATAATGGAGCCAAGTGCATTTTTATTCCTAAGCAAAAAATTCCTCTTATGCTCCAGAAGAGAGATGGTGGCTTCAACTACGACACCACTGATCTTGCAGCTCTTCGTTATAGAATTGACGAGCAGAAGGCTGATTGGCTTATTTACATCTTTTGATGATAGTTTAGTTTTAAATTTCATCACTGACTGTGGACAGGAGCTGCATTTCAGATTAGTTTTCGAGGGTGGAAAGATTGTTGGAATTTATGACCCTTCTAAAACTAGAATCGACCATATGGGCTTTGGATTAGTTCTTCAAGAATCTGCAGAGGAGGAGAAAAAAGAAGAGGAAGTTAAGCCAGAGGAGGTCAAAGCACCTGCTGAAGAAGAAAAGAAGCAGGCTCAGCCTAAAAAGAAGAAGGTGGAGAAGATCAAGACCAGAGAAGGAAAGAGCACTAAACTTGAGGACTTGCTAGATGAGGCAAAGGCCCGTGCACTTAAGATATTCAAGGATAGAATTGGTGAACAAGAAGGAGAAGATGGAGCTAATGCAGGAGTCAGCAAGGTGTAAGTTGATGAAAGTTAACTCGACAGCACTGCTGAAATTCTTGGAATCTCCTCAATCAAGTACTACGATAATCACAGTATCAAAAGAATTTTACTTATAATGAAATACGACTTAAAGCAAAACCGTATCCAGAACTATGTTTTCTCTTTCGACAAGATGTTAGACCCTAGAGGAAACACTGGAGTGTATCTTTAGTACATGTATGTGAGAGTTCTCTCTATCATGCGTAAAGGAAATTACAGCCCTGAGATGATTAAGGAATTGGCCAGAAATGATAAGTTTGTCATCACTTCAAAATCAGAGAAAGAACTTGCGCTTACTCTCTTGAGACTGCCTGAACAAATTGATCTCACCCTCACTGACCTTCAGCTAAACAGAATCACTGAACTCCTATACTTGATAATAAATATTTACGAAGTAGCTGTGAAGATTGGAGAGTTCTACAGTCACAACAAGGTTATCGGCTCTCAGGAGGAGAAGTCACGTATTCTTCTTTTAGAGGCAACCAGAAAGATTATGCTCTAGCTATTCACACTTCTTGGAATGAAAACTATTGAAAGAATCTGAGCAATTCATTTTCAAAGACTGAAATTATGATTGATTAAATTATTCCAGATTTATTCTCTCATAGTCAAGAATACTAGTTGTAATCAATGATATGAGTGTAAAGATATAAAGAGATAAAATAAAATGGGAAACTTAGCTTGTGGAGGAACTCAGAAGCAAGAAAATCATCTTGATGTTTTTCTAAAAGGTACTACATTTCATTCTTAAGATTATTGTAGCAAACTATCCGATGAGGAAGGATCAATAGATTGAATGTAGCTTTGAATATGATCAAGTAAAAATTACAGATTTAAATTTACATATAGGACTTCTCTGGGGACCAATAAATCATTTAAATAGTCTTTAAAATATTTATTAAATCGTGAAAGCACAAAAATGCATGCCTTTTGAGGATGACACTACTAAAGCAGTAGAAAAAGTTGAGACACTTCAAAAATAGAAAGAAAAGAATAGAACTCTGGAGTACTTCATTCTCTTATCCTCAGAACTCAATTCAAACATTGGAGCTCAGTCAACTTCTCTTCATCCTTGCAATTCAAACATAGACTACCAAAGTAGAATTGAAGGCATTTAAAGTGCAAAAGAAAAAACAATCTCAATAAGAAAGGTAGAGAGCGAGCTCATTCACAGCACTATCGAGGATCTTGGACCCGGACTTCCTAAGTAAATAATTGAAGTTATTATATTTATAGACCTGCTTCAAGATTCAGTCAGAGTCCAAATGAATCAGGCAGATTTAAAAATGAAAGCATCAAGAAGAAAGGAGCATTGCCTAAGTATTCATACAAAAGTGGATTGTGAGATTTTCATTCAATTTTATTTTTATTTACTCATCAAACTACCCATTTCAATTTGCAATAAAATTTAAAAACATAAATATTTTTGTAAAATCTTATCTTCTTTGCAATTTTAAATTAACTATATTTCTAAAAGCAAGGATATGATTTAGATTTCGAAATAAATTTAATAGTTCACTAATATATCAAACTAACAGATTCTTAATTATTGATCTGATACTGTTCATTAGGGTCCTTGCTTTTGCATGAGAAGCATGAGTTTCTTAAATTCTTGGAAAGATATCTCTCCATGGCCAATTTAGTCAGCTTCTCTTATAATTTCTTCGAGCATTTCCTCTGAGTTAATTTCTGGGCTTCCCTTAAACACCTGTCTCAAATCTTCCTTGGTTATTCTTCCGTTTCCATCCATGTCAAGCATATTAAACGCATTCAGAAGTTTATCATCTGTTATACATTAAATTTGTTAAATTCTATGTTATTTTCAATTTAAATATGGAATTTCAAATCTTTCTATAAACTAAAATTAATAGGTAGAGTTGACAGGAAAATTATGTTCGAAGTCTAATAAAGTTTTGTTTTATCTTTGCATAAAAAATAAAAATAAAAGCTTCTTGTTGAACTAATTTCCTCATGATCATGCCTATAATATATCTTTGGTTGAGACGATTGCAAGAACAAACTCAGTGAAATCAACTGCTCCATTCTAATTGATGTTTAAAATATTAAATGTCTAGATTTTAAAGAATCCTATTTGCCTCCTTGCTTGATCTATCTTTGCTCAGATTTAAGTGTTGTTAGAGCAAGTCTTTGAGTTCGTCAATGGTAATAATTCCATCTCCATTTATGTCGAAGCAGTTAAACATATCTTTGAACTTAATTAGCTCCTGCCTTGTCAAAAGCTAGCTTGCTATATACAAACATGCTGCTTGCTAAAGTTTTATATCGATGTTGAAGTTTCTCAAAGCTGCCAAAGCATTTTAAGCTTCCCTTAGTGTGACCACTTCCCTAACTTGGTCTAGATTTATATCCAAGTTGCATTTAAAGACTGCTCTCCTGATATTCTATCCTTAGGCACATAAGTTAGCATTTATTTCAGCAGCAACTTAGCTTCTCTCGATACTTGCTTCCACTCAGGGCCACTCAGAGAAAAGTATCCCACTTCTACTTTCTCCAATATCTCTTTTTCATTCTTCCCTCTGAATGGAGGATACCCACATAAACCACACCAATCTAAAACCATCCATAATTTTATATATTAGAATTTAGAATGATGTGAAGGATGACTCCACAACTCCAGATATCGCATTTCTCATCGTAATTCTTCTTTAGTACCTCAGGAGCTATGTAATAAGCCTAATATTTATATGTTTGAAAAACTTTAAATCTTACAGTTCCAAACTTTTAGTTCATTTTCTTTGAGGTTTGGAAATTTCTGGAGGTTCCAAAATCTATGATTTTTATGCTGTTGAAATTATCATGCTCCTCAAGTAAAATATTCTCAGGCTTTAAAGGTCTCTGTGAACAACTCCATTTTTATGGAAGTAAAATACTGCAGAGAGAACTTGCTTCATGATTAAGGCAGCTGTGTTTTCTTCGAAGCCTCCTTTAAAAGTTTTTGATTTTCTCGAATAAGTCCCCTCCTGCTATGTATTCCTGAATCAAATAGAGATTCTTCTTATCCTAGTAGAATTCATAGATCTTCACTATGTTCGGGTGATCCTAAAATTATTTTACATGACATTAAGAAACTTACGAGTTATTTGAGAATCTCTACTTCATTAGATATATTTTTAAGAAGATTCTAGTCATAGTGATCCACAGATATAACCTTCATCGCCCTGATTTCTCCGGTAATCCTGTGTCGAACTTTTCTTACTAGACCGTAGCCACCCTACCCTATAGTTTCTAAGAAATCGTACTTCTGCTCAATCTTGCCTCTACCCTCACTGATAAAAAGCTACTTTGAAAGAGGAGTGACTCTCTTAGAAGAGGATGAGGAATTCCTCCTATACTGGTTCATATTTAGAGACTTTATATTTAAGTCTTTGATTGCCAAATTCTTCTGAGTCCTATTGTTATTTACTGGTCTTCGGGAGCTATAGAAAAATTATAAAACTAGTTTTACTTACTTCAAGCTTGAAACTTCAGAGACTGAGTTCTACTTGTTTAAGATCACAGACTAGAAATCTCTGTTGAAAGTGTTCTCGAATTGCTTCTGCCTCCACTTATTTTTATAATAAAAGCTAAAAAGATATATAGTGATTCTTATTAATTTGCAATATTTTGAAATTCCTGAAACTGTGCATCATTTTCCTCAACTACCTTTGAGTGGGTGAATTTTTTTAGTCCAGGGAGCATAGCTGACTTTTCCCTTTGCAATTATAGCTATGTAGTAAGATTCAGGTTAGTTTTATTTCTTTTTGACTCCCTTCTTGACTTCTTTTTCCTTAGTGATTTCTTCTTTTTAAGCACATTTATAATAACATTAAAGGGAGAGAGTTAGCCATCAGCATTGAAACCATCTTCATTCTTGACATCCACAGACTACTCTATGATTTTTTCTTATAGTGGTTCCTAGTAGTTAAAGTAAAGTAAAGTAAAAGTAAAGTAAAATTTTAGGAATATAATTAATAATCAATTTCATTAAATCAGCACTTTCGTACTGTTTATAGAAATCAGTTACTATCCTATGTAATCTAGTAGTTAATATTCATGGTGTTGTTTATGTTTTACCCAAGGGCTCCATGAAAGAGAACAGAAGTGGTCTTTGTGGTCTCAATGATCTTCTTCTTGCCTCTGTTGTTCTTTTTCCTGTTAAATATAAAATGTTCTTTGACTTGCTATTTGCTTTTTCAAGAAACAGAGTGGGCTGGTTGTCTAAGTTAACCACCTAGATGTCAGTGATGTTTTGGTTTCTCGTTAGTTTCTATATCGCATGCTAAAGTCTATTTTAGTCTTCTTTGGTGTCTGCAGATAATTAATATAATTTACACAGGCTGATCATTTATAATTTGACCACTCTCTTAAGAAGCTTTTACATGCGATCTCCCAGTATTACTCAATAAAAAGCAAGTTAATAGATAAATTGAAAACTTTATTTATGCTTAAATTTAATTATAAATATTTTATAGCAATATCGAAGTAGAGATTAAATTAAAAGTAGTACTCTTTGATCTTTGTCACTTCTTGCTGTATGATCTCAACTGTAGGCCCATTTCTATTGGAGGAGTTACAATACATTAAATAATATTTTAAAAGGATATATGTTATAGCTGGGCCCTAACTATAATAAAACTTTATGAGTTTATTTCCTTTTGTTTTTCATTTATCAAGTTGATTTCAATAGAGTGTCTTTTGTTCTTGACTATCTGCTGGTCCACTTGTCTTTGCAACTTATTCAATATCTACCCTATGTTTGGATAAAACAAAACAGATCCTGCAAGATTTAGCTGATGTCTATCTCATTATTCTGAAGCTTCACCTCTTCACTTACTTTTAAAGGCTTTGCATCTTTCTAAACCTAAAAATTGAAATGGGAAATATAATCCTCATCATCATCCTCTTCTGAATTGCTAGTTGTCTGTTTATTGTTAGTCTTCTGAATAGGCTTGAACTTAGACTTAGCAAATTATTTATATAGCAGATATGCCTATTCATTTATGTTTTAAATTGATTCTTCCTTCTTTCATTTCTATCCATGGCCTGTCCTTTTTCACCTTCACTTTCCTCGCTGCTAGATTCTTTAAGTAAGTCGACATAGTTATTCTAGGATTTGAGTATTTCCCTTGAGGTTTGAACTTGTCTGTGGGAGCTTGACCTACCACTCTTGTGCATACTTCTTGCAAAGCTTTTGAGTTTCTTGTCTGAGAGATCAGCGTATTTTCCGCTATTTCTGGACTTCTCCTCTTCCTCACCTTATTCCTGAACTGAGTCGTTGGAGTAATTATGCACCATGTCGTGGGATCTCTTTAATATTTTGTCGCTTTCACTCACGCTGCTGCTTACATCAAAGTTATAATACAAATATAAATCATTAATCTTTCAAGCAGATAGAGAATAAGCAATTTATTTGCAATATTTCTAAAGAATATTTCTCAAAATTGATTATAATTTTTAAAGTTCTATAGATTATTGATCTGGTTTTAGGTTTCTGCTACTTGTCTCTCCTCATCTGGAGCCTTAGCGTTAAACAGTTCAATAGGCTTGAAATTTCTATTCTTCAAATCTTCATCATAGTTAAGCTTATTCTGCAAAACATTAAATTGGGCGAACTGTTGGAACATAATAGGTGTGGTAGTTTTTCTAGGCATGCTTAATTTCATATTAGTTCCAACTCCACCTGACGGAAGAAACATGCTCTTATCTAAGTTCTAAACTATGTGACTCGCTCTATGATGGTTTTACAACACAGATCGATCTGAAAATTAGTTGCCTCTCAAAAACTACTTACTCTCATCCTCATTTACCAATTTATCATTTTACTAGTTACCTTCATTATTCTTTTTTAAATGATTAGGTAACACACAAATGGTAATTCATAATTATAAAAACAACTCGATTAAGTTTATGTTGACAAGAGTTATAGATTTTCTATGTACAGTTTTGAGAGCGTGTCTTGACTTCAAAATATGCCTCAAATTCTAGTCTAGTTCATTTGCTTCTTCATTTTAATTTGTTTGCAAAAGACCAGCTGCTTTTTTATTTCCAGTTCGGTCAAAAAGCTTATCAGTTTATTTTTTACCTGCCAATCCCTTTTAATTTTCATCCGCTGCTGTCTCAATTGAGATTTATGGAATTTGTTACGATGAACAACAAAAGCTACGAAAGTAAGATTTACCAACTTTTTCGTCTTGAACATATTTAATGTCAGATCGGAAAGATTCTGACTCAATTTTAGATTAATTGAGGGTTATTGTAACCCCATTATTTTTGTGATAGCTTACTTAGTCTTTTTCACTTAAAAATTTAAGAAGCGTCGCATTCAAATATCTGAAATATAATTATATTTAGAAAATAATAAAGGTAATGATTGTTTGGCTGAATTTTTCTGTTAGATTTTTCTTTGGTAGATTTTTTCTTGACATAGGTTTTTAAATTGTTCTCCTTTACAATTGCTGACTAAGAAGATTGATAAGAGTAGTCAAGATTATTTTAGTTAGATTCAGATTCGAAAGAGATGTCTTCATTGATATTGGTTCGTTAGTTCTAGCTTTATTGGCAACCCATTTTACTTTTCAATACAATCTTAATTCCATAGCAATTCTCAATACACTCTTGGGATTTAATGATCAAGTTTTAACATGAAAGAAATTAATTATCAACAGTGAAAAGTTGGCTTAATGACCTTGGCTTCTACGTTAGAATGACTTGCAAAAGCTGATCCACTTTCTTTAATGTCTATTATGTCCTTCCCTCTGAACTGCTTAGAGCAAACGCTGCAAGAATATTTATCTTCTTGTTTATCTATTTTGCAAAGGTTGGTCAAGCAAGATTTGCAAACTACGTGCCCACATCTTTTATTTGTAGAGATCTTTTAGAAAGCAAGTTACTTCTTGCAAATCCAGCACACAAATTGGTTGCTCTCGTTTTCATCCATCTTCAAATTTACAAGCTTCTTAAGCTTTATGTTATGTGAGTTCTAATCGCTTACTTGTGTTGGACATGTTAGCTTTCTAAACAAGGTTAAGTAATTCTAGTTAATTTACCTTGATGGAGGATTTATTTCATCCTCATCCTTAGACTAAGGAGTATCAGATACCCAAAAGCTATTTGCAACCCAATCTTTCTTTGACTCTTCTCTCGTCTTGGCAGGCGCTGCTTTATCTTTAATTCTGTCCTCTATAGTGATTAGTTTGCTTCTTTCTTGTTCGTCTAAAAGCTCATACTTAACTTCCTGCTAGTTAACTCTTGTCTTTGGAGCTGCTAACTCTGAGTTTTCAAATTATCCTATCATTTACATAACTTTTTCTTGTCTCTCCTCCTCTTACTTTTACTTCTTCTAACTCACTCTTTACTCGTACATCTGCCTCTCTTTTTCTTTATCATTCTGCTGTTTCATTAGGTTTTCAATAATGCAAGTTCTGCAAAATATGTGACCCTTAGAGCATGCAGTAGGCTGATTCACTCTACTCAGACACAGTTCACATTGCTCAAATTATTTCTAAGAGTCCTCTATAGTATTGATATATCTTTAATTTATTGCTTACTTCCTACTCTGGCGGTAACAGTACCCCAGTCTGCAAGTTTAGACTTTTCTCCGTATGTGAAGA
The DNA here is from genome assembly GCA_027382625.1 of Tetmemena sp. SeJ-2015. Classification (NCBI taxonomy): domain Eukaryota; phylum Ciliophora; class Spirotrichea; order Sporadotrichida; family Oxytrichidae; genus Tetmemena; species Tetmemena sp. SeJ-2015. Next base: position 204,500 of record JAJKFJ010021523.1, read on the forward strand.
TAGAATTAGCAGTATTGTTTTTACTGTGACGAGACATTTATAGCTTTAATTTATTAATTAATGTAAATAAGAAGTTAATCTATTCATAGTTAATCATCATCAGCAGTAGTATAAACATTTGTGCTCACTACTTAGCCAACCACTCCTCCAAATTGGAAACTTTTGTAGCCTTTAATTTCCTCCACTTTCTTGAACAGTCCTTCCTTGGCATATATTTAATCTAACTCATCACTCGTGCAGTTGCAACTAGTTATAATGAATATTCCTCCTTTCTTCAATCTGAATCTTACTGATCTTGCATACGCATCGTTGTCTAACTCTGCGTTCATCACTACCACATCGAAGGTACCCTTGTCGTGAATAATATAATTCAAATCAAAATTAATAAGAATATATTATAAATATCGTAAAAATATTTATCTTTGTTTTGTCTTAATTTATTCTTTGAATATCATACTAAGCCTGTTCTAGATGATCAAAAGCATTCTGAAATTCAAATTCTATGGTGTGAGCATACTCAAGAGATTCTTTAATAGTTTGAGCTAACTTAGCATAAATATTTAAACTTGATTGAAGACTCACTGTAGTCTATGCCTTTAAGATTAGTAAACCCTTTCTTGCAAGCTTAAACAAAAACACACCGTTTCCCGTACCCACATCTAATACCCATGGCTGATTTGATGAGATATCGTAATTCTTGAGGATATACTGGATCGTCTTTTTCTAAACATCTTCTCCAAACCACACTTCTCCCTCGTCACCAAACTCCTCAAAGTTCTTAAGCTCCATTTCAAAATTCTACTGCCAGTACTCTTGCTTTGACAGTTTAGACTCATAGTCTTCCTTTTATTACTTCTCCTAAATGCTTTCACCTCCTTCCATTTCTATTATTTATTATCCTCAAAATCACAAATTTTTGCTTAAAAGATTACATGGACGGTTTTAATTCAAATTCATTTTTAAAAACATTATTTTATAAAGTCATAATATACTTATTTATAAATTTAAGTTAATTATAAAGTTGAAATATATTTTAATTGTAAAATAAAATATCAATAAATTTAAATGGGAAATTGTTAGTGTGAAAGAGAAGATCAAGAGTAGTACGAGACTTATGCCCACCAACGAAAACAACTTCCAGTAATGAATGAAAACTAAAACAACCAGGACCTTAATATTGATATTTACAAATCCTTTTATTAATATGATGATAAAATTGATTAAATAATTATATTTCAATGTAAATTAATTGATTAAATAATTAATTGGAGTGATAACGAGTACGATGTGGATTTGATGATGAGTGAGTTAAACCTGCATCCAAAGACTCATCTACTAGATTCCCAACCCTAGCTGTTCAAACACCAAAATGGTAAGCCAAATTACTCAAGTTAATCTAAGTCATTTCAATAAAATGGAAGCCTCAGAATTGGAAGACTCCCAAGATGGCAGGAGTCCAGCCACACAAAATAGTCTCACTCTTACTCAAACTTCAAGAACATAGTATCTCAATACCAACCAAAATGGCCAACCCACTGAATTCAATCAAAATGAGATGAGTCCATATGAAAAAACAAAACCTTACTCTCATAGACTCAATAACAAACAGCAAAGCTAAAATATCAATAACTACCAGTTTCCATTATATTTATTAGTCAGAAAAGACTGTAGTCAATTTTTAAAATATAAATAACAAAAGCAGCACTTCAAATTCCTAACTTGATACAATTGTTGATGAATCTAAAATTAGGATTTACCAACAACCCTTATCAATTGACTATCGCAATATTGAAATCCTAAATAGCAAATACGATCCAATCTTATTTCAAGGAGAACTCTTAAAACTAAAGCCAGGACTAAAATATGAGTTCACCCCAAGATGGATTCAAGTGACAAATAAGGCTTTACGTTATTACAAGAACAGATGGACTTAAAATAGTTCCCTCCAGAAACCTTTAAGCGCTGTTCCAATAAGAGCAATAAAACACATAAATCCTTTGGAATAAGATATTACTCATGTTCATGCTAATTGCTCCACTAAATACTAATTCAATTTCGAGATAGTTTTGAAGCAGGAATTCCTAGATCTATTTTTAGACCCCTACTATGACATCATTCTCTCCAAGGACTAGGAAAAGCTAATAATCAGTAATTTAAAAAAGAAATAAACCTTAAGCCACTTTTAAGAATCAAATATCGATTACTATAGTGATTCAAATTAATTTATAAAGGATTAAAGATAAGTACCCAATTATACTTATTTTATAATCCATTCATTCTTAAGTTTAGTAAAAGTTATTTATGACCTAAATCTGAATTAATTTGTGATCCTTTGAGAAAGGAGATTTTGGTGCAGAACTATTTACAAGACTCTGAGTCTGGATACATAAATTTTCATATTGATGATGGGTTGAATTAATCTTAGAAACTTCAAAAAAGCTAATTCGGAGTAAACTCAACCATCATCGGTGAAAATAAGCAATAAAGAATGGAAATGACATACTAGCTAAATATGACAAATTTAAGTAATAACGTTTCCTAGAGGTTTAGTCAAAATCCTTTACTAGACTTTTCTTAAAATTAAAGCTCAACCTCCTAATTTTCTAAGTTAAGAAACAAGTTAGGTTCTAATGGAAACAGCCCAGAGCACTCTAAATAAAAGAGACAAGCTAAGGTAGGAATGAGCAGTAGGGAGGAAAGCTGGTTTTTAATGGATAAGAGACTGATTTTTGGAACTGATGATAAAGACGTTTACAAAGAGTGGATTAATAGCTTTAACGATATTATTTCTATAATTAAGAATGAGCAGTGCTGAGAACTCAGATTATTTATAAGTTATTTTCCCTGTTATAGTTAGAAATAATTGTTATAAATACATGTATGAAGCTAAAATGAGCAATTAATCTCAATTTTTAATTTACTTATTGTGCAGGGGTAATATTTGTTAGATAGACTGATAAGTGTCTTGGTTTTAATCAGTCGGAAATTTGACGATGCTCTTGGCTTCTTCAAAAGCAGAGTTTGAGTATATCCTCTCATTATCAAAGTTAATCTATGTATTCGAATATTGATGTTAGTTTTTGATTGAGTTCTTTTTTGACTGGATGGGAGGGAGGTGCCCTTAGTCTAATTAAAAATAACCTCTGTGAGTATTATACTCTGTAAACACTTGAGATTCATTAGCTTGAATTGTTCTTAATGAATTTTCATTCAAACCATAACTATTTTTAGACGCTCTAACTTATTTTTCTTAATTTAACTCGTTGACAGATATAAGATCATCTTAAATATCTGCATTTAGAGATAGGTTTCCTTGAGCAATAATTCATAAATTACATTTATAGCTTTTTAATATAATTTTAATACATTGTTTATTAAATAAATTATAATTTACATTAAAAATACAAACATAAGGTACTTCTTTGACCATTAAAATACTACACCTCTGAATCCTTATCACTATTCCTGAATTTTCCCCATATAGCTTTTAATTGCACTCAAGGGAAATATAGAAATTCCTTCTGCTTTTATAATAATTGAAATGGTGTTTTGTCTCTTGATATTTCATAGAGTATACAATCAACACTAAAATCCTAATTTTAAAACGAAACACAGTAAGTTTTTTTTATAACTTAATTATGATTAAATTGTCCTTGAGCGTAATTGTCGATGTTAAAATATTGCTAGGTAATAAATGGAACATAAAACTAATTTTGGTAATGTTAGTGAAATTATCAGGATAGTCAACAGCAAGTCTATGATCAGTATGAACAGTCATTATGCTGTTGTCACGATTATGATAAGAAGACTCATTTTAATCTTCCTTACTTTTATCAATATGCTTCACATTTTTGTCCTTTTACTGCTAACCAATCACACTTTTTAAATATGTGGGGAACTTGCTCGTCACATTCGCATAATGATCGTACAGTTCTATTTTACTTCCAAGATTTATTTACATAATTATTAGCACGAAAACCTGTTTTCTTATCTGATGAAAAAGCACTTTCTTTCAGTTTAAATGGGTAAACTTTCGTCTCTGGGAACAAGAATTGGCTACTCTATCTTCACAAAGGTTCCAAATTTATGTCTTATTTTATCAGAAATAGTGATGTCATTTGAGACTCTTCTGCCATTTAATTTGGGTATTATATAGTTTGGCTGCTTGTAGTTTAGCAAGTAAATAGGCTTTCCTTTACTCTTCAAGCTTATATTGTCTATAGTTTACTTTATTTTATTAAAGTAATTACTTAGTTCTAATGCTTCTTTGCAGAGTTCACAAGCCAGTTCCTCCCAGTAGTAAGAATACACTCCGTCTAGTTTTTAAGAAATTCTCTTTGAATCCAACCTATCAAATTATTTCATGAGATGCTACTTACCATTCTCTTAAACACTCCAGATGGATAAATTTCATTGATCCTGAACATTAAAAATAATATTTAATGCATTTGCAAGGAGTAATGAAAGGATTATCTTCAGTTATAGTATTTATCATCCAAACATATTCTGCAAGCTCTTCCTGATTCAAGCTTACTTTACATATCACTTAATTATAATTCAGACAAAACTTCAACTTTATAATTTATCTTATTACTCTTTAGATCTGAGATAAAAATACTCGGATATTAAAATATCAGCATAAATTATCATTAAAAGCCTTGGCTATCAAGATTTCCTAAAATAAAATATGAAATTTATTTAATATTCTTGAATACTGTCTCTTGCTCCACCAAGTCTCTTGTCGTGACTAGCATTCACTCCTCTGATATTATTTTTTTATAATTTTAATACCATTTAAATTGTTAATAAGCTTTAATTAAATCTAAATAGATTTTCACAATATAAAAAATCTATCTAGACTCTATAAATTGTGCTAGTTGTTTAGTTCATAGCATTTTATAAGAATTTACAAATTATAAATTGAACTTGGAAATTGCGAAATAATCTCTAATCAGTCAGATATGGAAAGACAATAAGCAGCCAACTCAAATTAAACAACAAGAGAGGCAACTGAACAAATTCAACTCAATATCAATCCCTAACACCTAACAAGGCCAACTGCCTCTCACGGATACAGGCAGCCTATCTCAGAACCCTTAATCTAACCTGAATCTAATAGGACGAGACTTAACCCCAGAAGAAGAAGGAACGAGGAAAGGGCTTTGGCCCAAATTACGACTGAATTTGAGTAAAGTTTTGCAGGTGATTTTACTACAAATTCACACCTATCCTCATCTAATCCAAGAATTCTCAACCGATCATTTTATTTCCTTACATTTCTTTTTGGATCTTCATAAACATTTAATAACTTGTTATTCTCATATTGCTTAATATGGAATATTTTACAACCCTTATATGCACGAAAGAGCTGCTCTTGAAGAAGAGAGAATAGACTTCATTCTAAATGAAGAAGAATATAAACTTCATATTTTAATTTTTTAGACTACGATTAAGGAGAAAATTTGCAAGACTAAGAAAGCACCAATTTACATGAGCCAAGAGAGTACCCTAGAGGTTACTTAAGTTCTCAGAGATCCAGCAGAGAAACTTAAAACCTCACAAGAATATTGCACTCTTTAAGTCATTTAACAACTTATTTTTTTAACCTTTTGGAAATAAAGAATATATCTATACAAATTATAGCCTCTTATACCCAACTCTTCATAAATCATATCCTTCTTAATTTTTATTTTGAAGATTAACTATATTTTTATTAATTTTTTAATGAAAGAGATATATATGCCTTTCCTCCTTATGACAAACTTAAGATTTCAATATTTATCATCCATTATTTTTAATATTGATATGATTTTTTATATTAAAAATATTATAAATGAAGAGGTTTAAATCTATATGGACAATATTTGTACTATTTTGATTTAAGGAGTGTACCTGAAAGTATGAGTGATTACACAACCCAAGAATAGGCATATTAAGTTGCAAACAGAGACCACAGCAGTGAGGAAAGCCTCTAACTCTTCAGAGATTACGCATAGCAATATGTAATCTCAGTCAGAACTCAAGAACCCTCTACACTTCAAACTTCAAGCAATAATTTTCACCAAGATCGATTTTAAAGCCCATCAAACAATTCCTTAACACTTCACAGAAATACCACACACAATAGACTCCAAATCACTAGCTCATAAACATTTATATTAAAACTACTACTGAGGAGTTAGAGTCAGTCCCATTCTCCAGATATCTTTAAATGAGCAACTTCAGGAGGTCAAGGGAATCTCTGCAATTCTATCAAGATTCTAATCACGACAGCAGTGCTTCAAACCCTTAAAATATTCAAGAAGAATAACCTAATATTCAACAAAACATAAATAAAGAAATAAATTATTTCACTCATTTAAAAAATAGGATCACATTTGTACATCTTTAAAATCCAAGTATAATAATCCTTATAATAGTTTTTGGGTAAAATTGAGCAATAATAACAGTTCTGGAGATGATTTGGGCTTATCAAGTGCAACCCTAAATTAGTTGAATAGACTGCGACTAGAGTACTTCAGGAACTCAGTTAAAGTGTTTAAGAAATCGATTCCCGATTTTTGGGTTGAGATTCTGGAAAGTGATTCCCCCTACATTTTTCAAATTATTGGGGCCTATGGCTCTCTAGCTGCTCTTCTCTATTCTAGACTACAGACTCTATGCATCGAGCAATCGGCCTACATAATCGAGCTCAAGCAGATTCATTATTTTATTTCAAAACTGTCTGAGCCTTAAATCCCAAAATACTAAGCTTGAAGAGAATGCAATAAGGTTCAAAGAGCTCAGATTTGTAATAGAACTGCTGGATGTGTTCCACTATTTCTTTTGCCTCGCAAAGAGAGACAGAGAGTCTAGAGAGAAGCTAGAAACTATCATGAAAATTTTCCCACCAATCAAAGAAATCAAAGCCTCCCTTAAGCACTTCTACAATCATCCAGATGTAAATTAAACTCTCTCTTACTCATTTTTAGGACATGATTATTCTAAAAATAGACAATAATAATTCTTTTGCTGATAAGATTTATCTAATTGAATTAAAAACACTCTGAATATAATTTTATTTGTGAAATATCTACAAGATTGTTTTGGAAATATTGTATCGGTATAATTATGAGTTCAAAGGCCCAAACTTTAACTACATTAAGAAGCAGATTATTCCATTTGCTAAGAGCTTCTATACTACCATATCTCAACAAAGCTTTAAAGAACTCGTTGAAGTTAACAGTTATGCCAAGCAATTTCATCCTAGTAACTTTTTTACCTACATTTTTAAACCCTTTTTTAGAGCTAATTCATTACGAAAACAAGCAAGAATATCACGCAAATTATATTTTCCTATTTTAATTTAATATCAAATTTGAATTCATTTTATCTTGGTATTTACAAATTTAATATGTACATATGTTTTTAATTGCATTTGTAGATTATTTAGATTTCTACGAGAATTAAAGCGTGCAATTGTGTGGTGTATCTGGAGGCGTAAAGAAGGGAGATTTCTTATTATGATATAATTTTGAAGCAAGATTGTTAACATTAGTAGCAAGTTTATCGATTGTATATTACTCATTTTAATAACCCATTTAACAAATAAACCCTCACTGAATTAGAATATTTTGATGAGTATTGTTAAATTAAATATTTATAATGGAAGAAACTAATTATTCATAGCAGTAATACAAACAGAATGGGGCTTCTACAAATTCATAAGCTCAATCATTCAACAAGGATGTGCCAAATGGACGGTAGTAAACACTCCAAACTGAAACTACTTCAGTTGGAGGATAATTACTCTTATTTAAATATATGATAAGCCAGTCTAAAACCTTACAATTACTCCACAAGCAGTGCAAATAAAACAGACGACTATGGAGCAGATGTCTCATCAAATGTAAATCCTCCAGGAACTATTCCATAATATATATATATATATATATATATATAGTTTATATCTTAATAAATAGCTTATCTTTAAATCAAACATTAAACATAAGGTATAGATTTGTATGAGAATTTAAATAAAAAAAGAGAGTAAATTTATATTTAAAGCAGTTAAACAATAGTGCGAAGGATATTTCAGATATATCAACTCTTCCTGTAAATGCACAATTATCAAAGGAACCTCATCGAAGAGATCAACTTGGCACTCAAATAAAATCTGGCTATAAAAAACACAAAGTCACCTTCCTAGACTAAATTTAAAAGAAACCTGTTGCTGAAATATACATTGTTGAATCGTATATAATATTTAGTTACATAAATTAAATGAAGAGATTAAGAGTTAGGATAAATCATTTCCAACCTTTTGGTTTAGATATATAATCAAATGATTTAGAGAGGTCATATTACCCTACTGCAGGCAGATTTTTTGTTTACTTTTGAACTATATCCGTGAACTTGTAATTCTTTGCCTTTGAAAGAAAAGAACTCACTTTAGGGGCTTACGTTTTTTTCCATGCATTTTCTGTTTGATAATTATTCATTTTGAATATATTTATTTATGTGATATGTTAGTTGAACATTGTTAAAAATAAGTTTATTCAAAATTTGATTATTATGATTTTTATATCTATTTTAGAAGAATAGGTTAAATTATTAAATATAAAAATAAGATGATAAGTGACTGGAGATGGGTCATTTTTCTTGGTATTGTCTCTTTTCTTTTGTTCCTTTTCCATATTAGATTCTGCTCTTATTTTAAATGCGGATGTCCTTGGCTTAAAAAGTTCCTAATATCCATTACCATTCAATAAATTTACAATCTTAGGAGTAGGATAATGCCCAGGCACCTGCGATGAGGCATACATAGCTTCATCCATGCAGCTTATTCTGTCTAATGATCTAAATTATTAGTATGATGATTTAATGATCTTACTGTTTATAGCAGCCCTTAATTTTAGACTTTAGATCTGAATTATAATGGACCCACACCTGGAGTTTACTTATGAAGCTTTTATAATGTCTTCCGTATATACATCTCTTAAATAAATTATAATTCAAAATATTTCTTGAATAAATTGAAATATTAGTATTTAAAATAATGTACTCTTTTCTTTTTATAGATGGATAAGTTTCTCTTCATGAGTAAGTTGAGTTGCGTCTCGTATTTGTCTGGCCCAGGTAAAGGCCCATTCTTCTTCATTACTTGGCTTATGAAATCGTTATTGATAGACTTAGAAATCACAAAGGTCCTTGGTTTTTCAATATGTGCATAATTATCAGGCACGTAGTAGCCATCTATTCCAAACTAAGATTAATTCCTTGATTATCTTATCATGTCCTTCACACTGATGTTTGTTGTGGATTCTACATTTATTAAATATAAAGTTTCTTACAATTAACAAGTTCTTTCAAAGCACTTTAAGCAAAACGAGAGCCTGGATTTTTTAATTCAGTTACTGATTTCACTAAAGATTGAGAGGATCTTATTCTTCCTCCATCCCCATTATTCAAATAATTTATAATTTATTAAAAATAAAACTTAAACTTGTATTTTCTTTACAAAATCACTTCTTAAAGATTCGATAATTTTGAAAATAGCAATATTTATTAAATAACTAAATATTTGACTATGAATGAATTTGAGGAAGGCTTAAGTTGTGTACATCAAGGCTGCTTAAGCCCATCTCATTTCTTGATATGTTTAGAGCATTCTTTTACAAATTTTTATATGGATTACTAGTAACTATGAGGGACTAGTTCAGATTTATTTTGCTTGGACTTAAGTTTGCAATGCTGCTGTTTAATGAATCCATTTTATTTTATTCTGATTCTCATACATTATTTCTACATTAATATCATCAGGTAAATTAATACTTTTTGAAATAAATTGAAATGATTCACGTTGCAAAGAAATGAAGCACATCGATTCTTTATTGATTCGTTTACTTGCTTATAGTAAATATGTTGGTACAATTCGTGCAATATATTTTATAGGCTCCTTCTGGTACCAAGAGGTCTTGCTAGCAGTTTAGGCATTTCACAAAAGTTTTCTACAGTAGCATTAGTTGAATGAAATATCTTACGTTTTAGTTATTGTTGATATGAGTTTCAACAACTTCATGACACTAATAGCACATCACTTAATTAAATTAAGCTTTGTATAACAGTCGGCTTTTGCAATTCCAACATAAAACTTCTTTCTATAAGTGCACACTATCAATATTTTAATTCTTACTATATGTCTATCTTTGGACTCTGTGCCGATATTCAATGTTCCATCAGGCATTTTAATGATTATTGGATTAAGAAACTCTTCTTTGGAGTAGTTATAGTCGTGATCTTATTTTTCTTCCTCTTCACTACTTGCAGGCTCATACTCAAAAAACTCATCCTCCTCTTCTTCTACTTCCTATTGTCTTCTCTATTGAGCAAGCATTCTTTCTCTAAGAGCCAGCTACTACTGTCGCATTCTTTCTATTTGGGCTCTAACTTCCGACTCATCCGGAGAATCCGATCTCTAAAGAGGTGGAGGAGATTGCTACATTAAATTCTTAACCTTATATTTGGATTACATTTTGGTTTCTTCTTTGAGTCTAAGGAGCTTAGCTCTAAGGAATTTGAGCTCTTCTGTTTTAAGATCCTCCTTACCTCCTTTGTTGTTGATCAGAGGCATCTAAATTAGCACTCCCATTATTGTTAGAAGATACTTGTGAGGAGTTTTAGTTAGAAGAATAACTTCGGTCTTCTTGATTATGATTCTATATATTCAAAAATTATTGCTCTTGGTTTCGTTAGCGAGAAGCCATTGTGATCTTATTATATTTCCAAAATTATATTTGTATTTGATTAATTTATGTAAATAAATAAATTAAAGCAGCCAAAAAATAAGAGATATATGGTTTTGGACTCAGACATAGAATGTCTTTCTAAAGCGATCCACGTTATAGTGTTTTCAGTTAAGAACGACTTCTACATTGGCAGATATTCTATTTCTGACATTAGTGTTTCCAGATAATAGTCAGCAATCAAATTAAGAGAAGGCAAAGTTTACTTCAGTGATTGTGACTCTAAATTTGAATTAATAGTTCCATGAATATGTTTTCGTGCTGGATGAACTGTCTCTCTTCCATAAATCTTTAAAGGATGAATGCTCTATTCTTAAAGCATAATTGTATGAAAATTATAATCAGTCTATAGTAAATAATGAGGCCTTCAAGCTTAAGCTTAAAAATCCTATATAGAAAAGAAAAATCCCTAGCCTTGATCAGTCTAATCAAAGATAAACTTAAGACAATCAAGATCATTCCATTTCATAATACACCAAAAGCCAAACCTAGGTAGATTAATCAGAATATCAAAAGTAGATATCCCCTATCAAAGAAATCAAATCAAAATAAGATAAACTACATACTCTCTCAAAGAATAAGTTCTTCCAAAGCCCTCACTAAGATTAAGATGATGCCAATTAAGATTTATAGAAAAACATACCAGACGAGGAATAAATTTATTAAATCAGACCAAAACACAAAAGATAAACAAACTTTTAAACACAATTACATTAAAACAGATATAAAAATAAAACTAGCGATGTAGTGTATGATAATCAAGAGTTCTAAAGTCATAACTAATTAAACTAGTTTTATTCCCCTCAAGATTATGAATTACAATGAAGTTAAGATAATCCAAGACTTTATTAATCAATTTATTTAAAATATTCTCTATTCATTATGGTTACAAAAATTGAAGTAATCTTGAAAGATATATAACTTGAAACAAATTACGAGAGTAATTTTATCTTATTCTCATAATGAGCTAAGTTTTGATGTTAAAAATCTAGCGATTTTCTTTTATATTATTTTAATCACTAATAAGTGCGCTGACATATTGAAAATTATTTTTTTTTGCAATTAAAAGTATTTGACCATTATAATAATTTGTATTTCATTACAAAATAATTTACTATAAATTCATAATTTATTAAAACAAGTAATTTCATGATATTATTGAAATAGCATTGATAATTATCTCAAATTATACTTAAAAATACTTATAAATTCTTATTTCCATAATATTTTTTATCTATTGCAAATTTAAAAAAAGCACTTAAGTCTACATTAATTTACACTATCACTTATTCAAAATAATTTATGATTTTTTATTTAAAAATTCTCTTTCTAAATTAATCCATTTTTTAAAGTTTATTTTGAATTAGCTTGTTTGAGATAGAGAGAGCATTAAATAAAATCAAACTTGTTAATTAAAGCAAATAGAGATTTGCGCATTTGTTCACTTTTTCTTTTTGGGCTATTCTACTTTACTTAGAGTAGTGAGTTTGCTTTTCCTCTATAAAGAATATTGAATGATAGAGAGTGCTTACAGGGAGTGCCTTAATTATATTTTTGGCAAGTTAAATTTGACTCTTTTCTTCTGCCAATCTATTGCTAATTTTAATGTAGCTACTTATTATACAATATTTTGTTATTCCTAAAATAAATACACTTATGGACAAGTTTTCATTATAAATAAATTGCCCCTCTAATCAAGTTAAACACAAAGAAATTAAGATTTCAAGGAAGTCAGATTATCAAATTTTAAAAAAATGTAATATTCTATATAATTTAGATCTTGATTAACTATAAAATAAAAATTAATTATAATAATTAAGTCATAATAGTTTCTGAAAGTAGGTCAATTTAAATCTTATTCATTTAATATCATATCTTTACCAAGCAATCCTTTTCTGAATGAAATGATGATTTAAATAATCTAAAGGATATTTATTTTCCTTAGTATGATTATAAATTTAATTTTAGAGAATATAGCTGAGTATTTATAATGTGAAATAAGAGAATATTAATAAATAAAATTATATTCTTATGCCCTTTTAGATATAGAGATTACTCTTTGCATTTGTCTTTGAATCATTGGAAGCAGCGTCTTCTTTTGTAATAGGAAGCAGTGTTAATAGCTATGAAATGTGTGCTCCTCCGTTAAAATGCGATTGGTTCAATGCTTCTTCTTAAGACTCTATTGACATTGAGATATTTGCTTTGCTTATTTTATCATCATTCTCATTTGCAAATTATTATTCTATTCAACTTATATATATGCAAATAGTATATGATAAAATGGCAGTTTAGTCATTCTTTTATATATCCATTAATTTGATAAAAAGAAGGGAGTATTTATTTTAAATTTGCATCGTTCAGCTATAGATTGAAATTGCTCTATTTTTTTAGTTTTTCCAATCTCTTTTTCAAATTGAAGCTGCCTTATATGCTATTCAGCTGATTAGGGTTAAACTATATCATGTTATCAAAATAGCATAAATAAAGTCTATGAGAAGCAAAATTGTGAATTATATCATAGAATAATTTGGATAAGCGAAATAAATTAATGTTTCGATTAAAAGGGAATAAAATATGGAAGTTAAATATCTCGCATTTATATTGTTATTACACTTTTCTATATGATTTAGAATTATAAAATATATATTCTTGCTCATTCGTGTGCGAGAATAAAGTTTTGAATTATAGGTGCACTGTTAAGTATTTCAAATTGAAGAGTTAGTTAATTGCTGGAAGCATTTTTCGCTCAATGAAGTGATATTGATATTAGCAAAACGGAAGCTGATAAATCTTTTATAATATCTAAAAACCTTGAGACAGAGGGAGATATTTTATTATCCATAATGCTGCAATTTTTAATAAATTATCAATTTTAATTAAATTTTAAACAATACTTACTCCTTTAGGGAATTCAAATAGGATTAATTAGGTGGTTGGCTTTGAAATGATCTTATCTATTTTAGCCCAGGTCTTGTCTCCAGTTTTCATAATTTTAAGGCCTGCCGATTCGTTAAGAGTAGATCCTAGGATAGAGTCTAATCGCTGCCTCTTTTTAAGCATAGTTTGACTTTGCTGCTCATCCTAAGAGTTATTTTCCTCGACCATTATTTAATCAAAAACTTATTTAATATAGCTGAGAATTTAATGGAAAATCAAATTAATTTATATATTAAATTAAAATGGATTTAATGAGTGGCAGTTGAAGTGTGTCAGATTTGAATAATAATTACACCATTCGATTCAGCATGAAATTCTAAGAATTATTTATCCATGCAATTTTTGTGTGGGAGCACTCAGTCAAGAGTTATAAGCGACACAAGTTTAATAAAAACCAAGCATTGTGATGACCTTAAACTGTGCTAATCATATCTCGATGCTGAGAAGGACTATTAAGATGATTAAAGAAGAAACTCATATTATTTTTCGATAAGCTATCGAACAAGCTGCAGATCGGAGGGTGTTTGAGCGATTTTAACTGTCACCAAGTTGCAAGTCTTCATTTATTATTTTAAAAAATCTCCGATTTTAATTAAAATTTCAACTATATTTACCTTATTTCCTCTTAAATATAAAATAGCACTTCTTCTATTTTAATTTAATATAAATAAATATTAAACTGCAAGTGTAATTTAAAACTAGGGCAAATAAAAAAATCCTACTATAAAATATCATAAATTTATTCAGTTTAATTATACGAGAATCCCAAAAATATATTTATATTCCTATATTTTTATTTATTTAATTATATTTATTTTGTGCTATAAAATGATTTATCCTATAGACTATTTGCGAGTAAATTAGGTTTTGGTAAAATTAAATCATTAAAATTTATAGTTTAATTAACGTCCTAAATGGAAATCGATCTGTCGGGGGATAGCGATGCTTTTCAAAATGATAATCAGCCTCAGCCTGGTTAATCAAAACCAAAATAAAATCAGCATAACCCTCAAGAAAATAAACCCAAGCAAACTAACAAACAGATTAAATTTAATATTCTTTTAAACAGATTTCATAGACTGCCACCTAAAGTTAAAAAATGAATGGGAATGCGAAAAATGGTAACAATTCGGGAGAGATGTCTGATTTCGGGGATGACTCGTTTGACGATGATCTGGGGTCGGACAGAGGCGTAGGAGCTAACCTTGGAGCAGCATTAAATGACAATCAATTCAAGAGCAAGAATATATTCAACGGAATGTATATTATTTTGTACAAAGAGGAGAGTGAAAGACCTGCTCAAATGAATGAAAGCAAATAAAAAAGCAATCGCCAAAATCTCAAATAAGCTAGTCAAAATGATGCTCACCCTAAAGGCAGAGTATTTATAGATGCGAACGGACAAAGGGAAGATCATAATCCATCCTAACCAGAAGCCTCTAAGTAAGATTCTACTATTTATGATTAAAAATAAAATTTAAATTTTCATTTTATCTTTTCCATAAATAATAGCACTAATTCTAATAAATTCTTACAAATGATTAAGATTTTTAGAATATATAATTCTTTAATATTTTTGCTAGATTATTTTATAAATTTTATTATTGATACCAATAAACATAAATTTTAAAAAAACTAATTTATAATTAATAAGAAAATGTTTTGAGAAGTGTTAAATAATCTATATTTAAAAATTGCTATGATTTTGAATTAGTGGAGTTCCATAAGATTAAATATTAGATCTTCCTCCTGCTAAAAGAAAAGAGTAAGATATTTTAAGATTATCTTAAATCATATAGTTAAAATTATTAAAACTATCTTTCACTTGATATTTTTTAAAATATTATTTTTAGTTAAGATATAGACTTATCTTACTTTAATTATTCTATCAAATGGTTCAATTTGTAGAAGATAAAACAAGGTAGCTCATTTTTTTATGAATTCTCTTAAGTCTAAGAATTTACTTCTCAAGTAGATTGAGAGATTAGATATAAAAAACTTTAGTAAAGTAAAAATAATAACTATTAAAATATATGGAAAATTAAAAGTCTATAAACGTAAATCTTCTACTTTTTGTATTTTAAATTAATTTTATTTATATTTAAAACAAAATATAGAGGAGTTCAAACTTAATTTTAATTTTTATCATAATTATTATTTAATCGAATTTTCGCAAATCCCATTTTTTTTATAAAATAATATAAATTTCAAAAAATTAATTTGAAAATATTTTCCTTTAAAAAAAATAAGATGATTAATTAAGTTTTAAATTATTTACACTCTAGTTATATAATTACTGTTCAAATAAAAATAGATTATTTTTGATTAGTAATATTTGAGATTAATGTATATAGTTTGGAAGAGATAAGATAAGTGGTGGGCCCTGATCACGACTTGATGGTGATTTCTGATATTTATGACTAACTTAGTAAGATCTAAAAAATATTATTGAAGAGAGCACTAATGACGTAATATATAGATGGAAACAAACAGATTGTAATCGAATACATTTTGAGTGGAGGATAACTTGATCCAGAAGTGTACCAGCAAATTGAACAATAGGAGAGGCCTCAGAGATCAGCATTCATATTTTTCATGTCATTAATTAAATAGAGTATTAGTAATGTTAAGTTATATAATTTCACAACGTAAAAAACTATTTAACTTTAGTTAGTATGAAATCAAAAGTATATAATTTATTAGCATTTTAGGACGAACACGTATATTAAGGATATAATTAAATCTAATCTTAATTAAATCTACTAATTTGAGCAAGGTTTGGAATTAAATGTATTAACTTTTAAAATGAGACAATTACTTTTTAGAATTTTATTTATTAAAATAATAATATTTTCAATATGCTTAAGAGGTCAATGGAAATTTGAATGATGAAGATTATGCGCTACGGTTACATGAGCGAGAATTGAAACAGATGCAGAAAGAGCAGAGATAAATAGAGGAATAGCGAAGAATAGAGGCTTAAATTTAATTGCAAAACTCTATGCATAGAAGCTAGCAATAAAGAGTAAATAATAATGGCTACTCATTTTAATTATAAAAGCCATCAAATTATAAATTTGCAAAACACTTTGCTTTTGCAAATGGGACTGCTCAACAAACTATAACTATGTATATCTTTTTTCTATATCCAAGTTATATGTTTACTGTTCTTTGAAGAATTATTCTCTAACTAAAATACCTCACAAATATAATACTAAGTTAGTTCTAAAAAATTATCATTCAAGATCTACCTCAGAATTTCTCAAAAAGTTTTAATTCACTATTAAATAATTAAATTTTACTGATTATTTAATTTGCTTTTACAAGTAATTAATTTTCTTTGTTTAATTTTTGTTTTAAATAAAGTTTAAATACTTAAAGAAAAATATAATTTATCATTAATTTTGAGTATTTAGTAATTAATCTTGTTCCGAACAAAATTATTAAATCCATTTTTAAACACTTATTAAAAAATATATTTATTAAGATTAATTTATTGTTTTCTAGAAATTATAATAAAAATATATCTTGAGTAATTGTCATTATAATTTTATGCTTAATTTTAATTAATATTTTCGCATTGTGAAGATATTTAATAATAACTAGCTAAGATAAATTATTAATTTAAATTTTAGGATTAGAATGAAGTCTTAAACTTTATAAATAATAATTATTTTGGGATATTTTTTTTTAAATAGCTACAATGAAGAAGAGAAGTAAAGCTAACCTAACTTCGAAAGGAGATAATAAAATGAAAGAGGAATATAAAAAGAAAACCAATAAAGAAGAGAAGGAGGTGGAGGAGGAGGTTTTCTAGGTCTTTTTAGCTGCTGTATTTCCAAAAATCCAAAAAGAGATGAT
Organism: Tetmemena sp. SeJ-2015; assembly: GCA_027382625.1. Taxonomy (NCBI): domain Eukaryota; phylum Ciliophora; class Spirotrichea; order Sporadotrichida; family Oxytrichidae; genus Tetmemena; species Tetmemena sp. SeJ-2015. The sequence goes on from JAJKFJ010021523.1 coordinate 222,085, forward strand.
AGAAATAAAAGACCTTAATGAAAATCTAGATAAAATTTGTGTTTTTAACTTCATATTATTATTCTAACTATGCATATTTTTAAATCTTATCTAATTAAAAATTTTATCAATTAATTTATATGATAATCCTCTGCCCTTGACATGATGGTGTCTACCTTCCTCTGATAAAATATATTTCTTTATAATTCATTAGGCGTAAACAGCACTTTGCACATGGAGTTCGAAGAAAGCTCCAACAAAATACCGTTTTTAGGGGTATTACTCGATCCCGCAACATTTTTAGCGAGTTCTCAAGCAGGGCTATCTGGGTCATCTAAGTGGCAGTGAGTCCGATTTGCGCACCCGTTTACACCGCAAAGCATTGGTTGAGGAGCTAAAGCGGGCGTATAATCACATTTTTGTCTAGATTAAGGTACCTGATCATAAAAACAAGAGCTTGATTTTGAAAAGTATTTATTGGCAAGGAATTGTCCACAAATATGAAGCTTTTTCATTGCCATTTCCAAAAGACTCTTTTTATTCTTAGATCGTTTCAAAAAATTTTAAAATCTTTAACATTGTAAGAAAGTGAGAATAAGTTGTGCATAATTAATTTCTTTATTAATACTATAATCAATGCTATTTTGAAAAAATACACAGGCAAAAACATTTTTTCAAGGAAAGGTGACTTAAAATCTGTTTTCATTTTTTCTCTGAATTTTAAAACCTTTAAATGCTTCCTTATCTCAGATAAATGAGTGTTAGGTTTCATAGGTGCTTGATTTTTACTTTGTTTAATAACTTTTTCAAAGGTTCTGATACCTTGTTCATCTTACAATGTCTTGTTCGAATTATATTGCATCACTTCACTTTCACACTATATTTCCCTTTTTTCATATCGCATTCAAGTATGATTGCAACTCAGAAAAATGTCACTACACTGACCGTTGAGCCAAAATCTGTCTCTATGGGAAGTAGCCTCAAATTCCTTGACCGATGCTTTCCTCAATGTTTTCTCTTCTTAAAACTCTGTTGAAGTAAATGACAGGTGCTCTGACTGGTTCAAATTTTATCATGATACTATATGATTAATAAGAAATATAAGTCGAGGATTATTAAAGCAAAATTGAGTCTATTTATATAGGCTGTACATAGGAAGATGGACATAGAACATCTATATTTATTAAAGCAAAGGCTCATGACAACCCTCTACCCCGGTCATTCAAAGGGCTAATGAGCGGCTTGCCCATATTGGCGTCCGATCAGTCGTTCGCGAGTTTTTAGCCAAATGATGGGGGATTTTTAGCCCAAATTTAGATATTTTTGTTTTTTATTAGGAATTTGAAAGGGTCCCCAGAGGTACCTAAAAGGATAAGAGGGAGGTCTTTGTACCTAAAGCTGTAACACTCCCACAACCTTACCCCCGGATTCCCAAGGGGGGGAATGAGCGGGGTTGCCCTATTTGGGGCCCCT